>JACRUU010000020.1:2215551-2240551 GCA_030449085.1 Kryptopterus vitreolus
TTTATGAATCGTGTGATTGTCTCTGTGTTTGAAAATGCAAAATACCGCAATAAATATACAAAAAACAAATAAATAAATAATGAAGCTGAACAATGAGGACACGCTTAAAGAAGTCCTCACTGAGAAATGAAAGATGGTTTGTTAATATTAAAAGACAACTTACAGCTGTTACAGATGTTAATATTCATTCATTCATTCATTCATTCTTCTTCTACCGCTTTATCCAATCTTCCCTCGGGTCACGGGGAGTCTGTGCCTATCTCAGGCGTCTATGGGCATTAAGGCAGGATACACCCTGGATGGAATGCCAACCCATCACAGGGCACACACACACACACACACACACACACACACGCACACACATTCATACACTAGGGACAATTTTCCAAAGGTGCCTAATCAACCTAACGTGCATGTTTTTGGACCGTGGGAGGAAACCGGAGAACCCGGAGAAAAACCTCTTGAGGCACGGGGAGAACATGCAAACTCCACACACACACATGGGCGAGACGGGAATCGAACCCCGATCCTGGAGGTGTGAGGCGAACGTGCTAACCACTAAACCACCGTGTCCCCTTATATATACCTATATATATACATGGCACTTATTTAGATACTTTTGAATAGAAAGTAAATGTTAAGCAGCGTGTACAATGCTACACTAAGCATCCGCATTCAAAGCAGGAGCTTGCATAGTGTTAACACTATTCTAGTTCTGTTGTGGTTTATGTCTTTATCCGAATAAACCTGCAGGCCGGGTTTTTTTGGTGCACGAGTTTGACCTGAACTGTGAGGATTTCTTACTCTCGTGCATCTCGTGATTTATTCCTTGGGATGACACAGATAAAGCGTGCAGGTATTAAATCAGAAGCCGTTTTGTGCCCTGGCTCTTAAAACCCATGCCTTTCGGGTCCAGATCTGCTTTATGACAGTGAAGACCACTTAAACTCTACTGCTCGGCTCTCAGCCTTGCACCAGAGGGAAGGTCAAGGGAAGGGAGTGTGAAGAGAAAGAAGGGTCAAAGATGAGGAAGTGGATATTTGATGAGGAAAGGGCCCGATTGGGAAAGGTTAAGAGTGTCCAGGTGCCCTTTTCAAATGTGCGAGAAATAGGTTTTCTTTCCCAGTTTGTTGAGGGGCAGTTCCTGTTTAAAGTCTGCGTCTTGTGTCGGTCGAGAGAGGAGGCAGCGCATAAACATCTTGTGAAGTGAACGTGGAGTGCATGGTCTGTAACTCGTAATTCCGAAGAGCGTTATGCAAATTCATTCATTCATTCATCTTCTACCGCTATATCCGATCTTCCCTCTGGTCACGGGGAGTCTATCTCAGGCGTCTATGAGCATTAAGGCAGGATACACCCTGGATAGAATGCCAACCCATCAACCCACACATTCACATTCACACACACATTCATACACTAGGGACAATTTTCCAAGGTGCCAATCATCCTACCGTGCATGTTTTCGGACCGGGGAGGAAACCGGAGAACCCGGAGAAAAACCCCCTGAGGCACGGGGAGAACATGCACAAACTCCACACACACACATGGCCGAGACGGGAATCGAACCCGGACCCTGGCGGTGTGAGGCGAACGTGCTAACCACTACGCCACCGTAGCCCCCTGCGTTATGCAAAGGAAAATCCATATTATTGGTCTTCTCTGTAGTCTTAACATGGACTATGATTATTCCTCTGTAAGAGATAGCTGCCATGGAGACATAAAATATTTATTAATAAGAGGTGGGTTCAATGGCGTGCCTTCTCCCCTGGGCGAAGATAACGTTATTAAATGCGTTTTTGAGCCGATGGCGTAAGGCACGATCTCTGAACTGTATATAAGATGAACGGGGATATAAGGTGCCTTTGAGTTGTCGGTGAAATCGCGCCGTCCTTGTCGCACCCCCTTCTTCCGCTCCGCTGTGTCTCTTCACTCTTTTCATCTTTCGAAATCCTCTTGGCAACAGCCCTGTTCATTAACACTACAATAGTGGCCTCTAAATCTGCACTCCGTCCTCTGACCTCATGCCAGTAACCTTATACAGCATTGATTAAACTCGGGATGAAGCCACCATACTCTTAGTCTCAAGGGGAGTGTTATCTCAAGCACGGTGCACGGCAAACCCTGCGATCCTGGCGTATTTCCACCTCCGGCTCGAGGATGAATCGGGAATCCTGAACTACTGGGGTACAATCTTTGACGGCAGCGTCACTGACTACAACTCTGACTGGGTTATGGAGTCTTGATCGCCGGTCCGCAACACCTCCATTCTATTCTAAAGTCTTATAAGATTCATTCATCTTCTAGCGCTTTATCCGATCTTCCCTCGGGTCACGGGGAGACTGTGTCTATCTCAGGCGTCTATGGGCATTAAGGCAGGATACACCCTAGATGGAATGCCAACCCATCACAGAACACACATACACACACATTCATACACTAGGGACAATTTTCCAAGGTGCTAATCAAACTACCGTGCATGTTTTGGAATGGGGAGGAAACCGGAGAACCCAAAGAAAAAAAAACCCTGAGGCACGGGGTGAACATGCAAACGCCACATACACATGGCTGAGACGGGAATCGAACCCGGACCCTGGCGGTGTGAGGCAAACGTGCTAACCACTAAACCACCGTGCCCCCGTCTTATGAGATGCATTTTTTAACAATAACCCTGTTTTTGGAGAATATATTTATATTAATATTAGCTAGAAACAATCCACCAAGTTTCTCTGCTTTGAATACCACCAACGTGTGGGTGTATGGGCTAAATGTGTACTGACATTGAACTGGAATATGTGTGTATGGGTGGGTGTGTGTCAAATGATGTGACTGCCATTGGATAGATAATGTATTGGAACCCATTACAAGGGTTGGTTTGGGTTCAGGTGGCTGGTGTTTGGTGCAGATCATGGTCATATTATAGAAATCTCATTAAACTATGTGAAAACCGTGGCCGTGACATCTTTTGGCAGGTTGAGCGCTGGAGTCAGCAGGGTGGTTGGAATGGAATTGCACTTGGATGCTGTGTGAGGGTTTCTGGGGGAGAATAGGCCTGCCCAGTTGAATCACGGTCTTTATGCAAAAAGCTGCAGGAGACCTGAGATGCATGTCACCATAGCAATGTCAACATTACCGTGTCACTCTCGCTTAAGCAGTCCCTATGTCTTCCTGATCGATTTTGGGGCCTAAGTGGGTAGGGGTCTTCAGGCAGCCTATTACACAGAGTGTTTTTTTTTTTTTTTTTTGTTTTTTTTTTTTTAAACAACAAAGTATTGTAAGCAAGTGGCCTAATGCTTGAAATAACCATGGTAATTAGGTGAGCCTGCCACCCTCCCCCACTCCCCCCATCCGAACCCTAGCTACCCCTCTCCCATAAACCTCTTCACTTCCCCATGTCTTTACCAACAGTCTTATTTTCTCTTCAATACATTATCTATTGATCATTCTTCTATACAGTATATTTGAATAATATTTGTTTCCATTTAAACCACCATATTTTATCAATTACAATAAACAAGATGTTTGTTATGTATCATTTATAAATGCTCAACGTATTCGTTTTGTATAACATGCAATGCAATGTGAGGTTGTGTATATTGCCATGATTTCTGTATAGTCTTAGGTCATTTGCATAAGGATTGTTGGGCATCGGCCACTGTTTTCATATCCATCACTACAGTATTAAAGGCCTTGTGGGTGGACATTGATATTAATTAAAATATATAAATTGTGTACTTTTCCAGATTGTATTGTAGAGCTGCATTGATAGATTTTCAGCAGATATACCCATAATTAGGGCTGCATCACCGCTGTGGTTGGTTGGTTGGTTGCCACTGGCGGTAGTGCATGTGACGTCACACACACACACACACACATTTGCATTACATTGACGTGTATGGTAGAAACCTGCACTTCCGCAGGACAAGATTTGATGGTGAACACGGGTGTGGGAGGGAATATATTCATGTGTGTGTGTGCGTGTGTGTGTGCTCGTGTGTGTGTGTGTGTGTGTGTGTGTGTGTGTGTGTGTGTGGGTTATGGGAGAATACTATTATTCATGGAACTCCAGCAAAATGGTCTTATATATATATATATATATAATATTGTTCATATATATATATATATATATATATATATATATATATATATATATATATCATATATATATAATATAACAAATATAACAAATATACAAATAAACTAAAATAAGCAAATAAACAATATATAGGCACAAGGTCAGGAGCAACTTAAATATTGCCTGCTGGAGAAAATAACATGTTTATGTATGAACGGACACGGGAATGGGCGAGAGAGGGACAAAACGTTGATATTGTGGGCGGGAGCGGGACAAAATCATTTATTTATTTTTGCGGGAGCAGGAATCACGGCTTGTATACTCTCCATACTCTTTTGCAAGGGATAGAACCTTTCGGGAGAGGGGCGGAAAAAGGTTAACTGGTGAGTTTTGGCATGAATCAGCCGTGGATCGCGTTGGAAAACCAAATGTTACATCAACGATCTGCAGTCAAATTTGTTATTTAACATTGAACTATATTATATCGGCTGTATTGTGTTGTTTCATTGATGGAAGTTCATAAATAGACACGTTTTAGCATCATGTATTGGTTTTTGTCATTCATTCATCTTCTACCACGGTGCGTGTCTCAGGCGTCTATGGACATTAAGGCAGGATACACCCTGGATGGAATGCCAACCCATCGCAGGACACACACACACACACACACACACACACACACACACTCATACACTAGGGACAATTTTCCAAGGTGCCAATCGACCTATCGTGCATGTTTTTGGACCGGGAGGAAACCGGAGAACCCGGAGAAAAACCCCCTGAGGCACGGGGAGAACATGCAAACTCCACACACACATGGCCGAGACGGGAATCGAACCCGGACCCTGGCGCTGTGAGGCGAACGTGCTAACCACTAAGACACTCTTCTCTTAGCTCTTTCAACTAAGAGAAGAGCATTTCTCTTAGATGAAACCCCCCCTAACCACTGCAACACCGGGTGTTGTTGGGGATTTCCCACCATGGTAGTCAAAAAGTGCCACAGTCACAGCCCTACTTATAGTCATAAGCGTCTTTAACTAACAACACATTTGCAGTACATGCATCCACAAACCATCACAGATTTGAGCGATAGACTGGTATTAAACTTTGAGTTTATTCATTAATCTTCAATACAGCAAAATGAGTGGTGATTGTAGCACAGCCGATGAATAATTCACAGCTGCATGTAAAGCTCTTGCACACTTATTTACATGTCAGATGCAGGACGCAATTTTCCCCAATATCCATCTCACACACAGGCTTTCATTTAAGCACAAGTTGCGACAGCCAACCATTAAAGAGGAAAGCATCTACGATTACCTGAGTTCTGTGAAAAAAAAAATGGAATCAAGCTTTAGCTACATTTCGAGGCGTGTGCGTCTTTGAGGATGCTACAAAACCACTTCTTTCTTCTAAATAAATATATTCATTCATTCATTCATCTTCTACCGCTTTATCCGATCTTCCCTCGGGTCACTGGGAGTCTGTGCCTATCTCAGGCGTCTATGGGCATTAAGGCAGGATACACCCTGGATGGAATGCCAACCCATCACAGGACACACACTCACACACTCACACTCACATTCATACACTAGGGACAATTTTCCAGGGTGCCAATCAACCTACCGTGCATGTTTTTGGGCCGGGACGAAACCGGAGAACCCGGAGAAAAACCCTCTGAGGCACGGGAAGAACATGCAAACTCCACACACACATGGCCGAGACGGGAATCGATCCCGGACCCTGGCGGTGTGAGGCGAACATGCTAACCACTAAATAATATATATATATATATATATATATATATATATATATATATATAATAAAATAATAAAATAAATAATACACCTAATAAAAGGACTTGGCATTTAAGTGGGTCCAAATATAGATCAGGAACAAGAAATATGTGTGGGTCAGGTGATCGACAAACAAATAACGCCTCTGCCCTTGTGTTTCTGTGAACTACAATTCCCAGAAGCCCCCCATGCCTAGGAACTAATCAAACACTCCTCAGGTGATTGCAGGTGATTGTAATGTTGGACGTCGTTCTGCTCTCCGGTTTTCCTTGTCCTGTAGATTTCCCAGTTTTGCATTTTTCCCAAGGGGATTTCCCTTCGGGGATTACCCTTTTTGAGTACCTGTTGTTTGTTCTTGCCTGAGTGTTTAATAAAGCCTCACTGTCTCGCCCTGGTCATGCCTCTTTTCGAGTCATCGTGCGAGTTTGCAACCCCACTGTTACACAACTAGCAATACAAGAACAATAAAACCAAAAAAAAAAAAATACAATCAGAAACAAACGAAAGATGCACATGTTTGGTTATCAAAGTTAAACTAGACTAAACAAAGAGCAAACAAAGGTGTATATAGTTTAGCGGACAGGTCAGAGACACGAGAGCTGAGATGTGTGAACTTACATGTGATGTTTCTCCAGGTTGAAAGATTTGCAGGGGGGGGGGGGGGGGGGGGGGGGGTTGTAGGTGGGTGTGGGAGCAGACTGGGCCTGGAGAGTGTAAGAATAGAAGGCCTTCTTGTGGGTGGGAATGAGGTGGCAAGGCTGCAGGTAGTTTACAGCTATGATCGGTCAGGGTCTTCTTTGCGGCTGCTTGCTAAGATAGAGATAGATAGAGAGAGAGAGAGAGAGAGAGAGTGTCTCTGCACCATGATATTTGGAAGCCCTTTCTCTTCGTCACTGTGGGTTCCCCCAACCCCAGCTCCGAACCTACTATTGGCAGTGTTGCCGCCCAAAAGTCCATGCCCTACAAGAAGGGGCACAGGTAAATCAGGCACTCTGCCCACTAAGAGGATAAAATGATAGGAGTAGCTTACGGTTCTGACCCGTCAGGGTACTTTGCCAAGTTTTCCAGCAGGGAGTGTATCGTTGTCCTCGCTAGCGGCTGCTTGCTATGAGGGAAAGATGGAGAGAAAGTGAAAAAAATATAGCAAGAAGCACTATTAGTGGTTGAGGGGTTTAGAGCTCAAGGGCCCATTAGTGGTATTGGGTTCCGTATCCAAAAGGTCCGAAGCCTTAACCACTGATCTCCCCCATTCCACTTCTCAGGAGATAGTCAGGAGCTGCTGTAATCATCTCCTACCCACCCCCCCCCCCCCCCCCTCCCCCCCCTCCACGCCACGCTGTGCTTGCTCGCTTTCCATAACAGTGCTTCTGGACTAGCTGTGTTCGTTCAGCACCATGCTGGCATGTTTTGCTTGGAGCACCATTCTCTTGGTGGCCATGGGCTGGAGACCCATCATCACAATATGTTAGTGTACACACACAGACGCATCAACAATTGAACTAACAACAAGACAGAAAGGAGACATGAATAAATGAAACAAAAACATATTACGAAGCACAAATCGCTGAAGTAGGGGCACGGTGGTTTAGTGGTTAGCACGTTCACCTCACACCGTCAGGGTCCTGGTTCGATTCCCGTCTCGGCCATGTGTGTGTGGAGTTTCAGCATGTTCTCCCCGTGCCGCAGGGGGGTTGTCATCCGGGTTCTCCGGTTTCCTCCGCGGTCCAAAAACATGCACGGTAGGTTGATTGGCACCTTGGAAAAATTGTCTCTAGTGTTTGAATGTGTGTGTGTGTGTGTCCTGCGATGGGTTGGCATTCCATCCAGGGTGTATCCTGCCTTAATGCCCATCGACGCCTGAGATAGGCACAGACTCCCCGTGACCCGAGGGAAGATCGGATAAAAGTGGTAGAAGATGAATGAATGAAGAAAATGATTATTAAATACCAGTTGTGCAGGTTATTATAATACATTATGGACCTATGAAGGTTTTATATTACCTGATTTTCTTAATACAATTTTTATTTTCAGTAGTAAAGAAAATATATGGATATGAAACGTTAATAACAGTCAATTACTATCGAGAAAAAACACAATTCTCCCAGAGGACACCACAGGCCTTCTCTTTTCTCTATATTGGCCTGAGTTTGAACCATAAAGTGACCTTGAGTGGCAGAACCATGATACAGCAATAAAACATTTATTATTCATTATTGTGTACAAATCTTGAAACTTGCTTGAAACTTTTATATTGCTAGCTTTGCTCATGCAGTGCTGTTTGTGTGTGTGTGTGTGTGTGTGTGTGTGTGTGTGTGTGTGTAGATCTATCTTTGGGCAGTTATTATTGATGCCAGTGTGTGCGTATGTCTGTGTATGTGTGTGTGTGTGTGTGTGTGTGTGTGTGTGTGTGTGTGAATGCAGTGTCTGAGGGAGCACACAGGGCAGTAATGAGATTGCTGTCTGCCAGCTTTCATCCTTCTGCATGTCTGCATTTCGATATGTACAGATTGAGAGAGAGAGGGGGGGGGTCACAAATTACACTTCACCGAGTACCAACACTAGACAGCCCCTTTAGCCCCGTTGCCTGAATCCTGCCGTGGTGTTCTCCAGCACGCTTTCCTGCACCCTGTTCCTGCGACAGATATAAATATTGCATCCAGCCCTGGCGGAGGACAAAACAGTCCCGGCAGTCCAAGTAATAAAGTCCAAATCAAATAAAAGAAAGTAGTTTGATGAAATGTAAGTGGGGAGGTGTTATAAAAGCCACCGTTTCTGATCACATTACGCAGCGATGCCACGCTCGGCTCCCCACATCACGCGCTCCGTCTTTCTCCTCGCTCCTTCCTCTCAACCCCAATGCCACCACCGCCGCGCCACCTCCCCCCTCCCCCAGGCTCCCCCTCCTCTGTCCTGTTCTTGATGGAACCCTGCTCCTCTGTCAGAGCTGGAGTACTGCTGCACAGCATCACAATGAAAGAGACTTTTTCTTCGCCGCTTCTTTCAACTGCAAGCGCAGCCATTAAGGTGCATTAAAGCACAATAAGACCCTCTGTCTTTTGTGGCAGACAGTAGATGACTGTCGGCTAATATGACTCCACCCAGCCACCGACAAAGGGACATTCTGCTCCTTTTATCTATGAGCTATAAGAGTATCAGGCTTAAAACAAAACACACACGCACCCACACACACACACACACATGGTTGAAGGCTGCAGAACATTGTGATCTTATATTTACAGTATGCTCACGCTCACGAATAGAAAAAAAAAACAAAAAACGCCTGCTCCTGTATAGTCACACTATAAGACAGCTACAGATGAGACATCTAGTCTGAAATAGGTTTCTTTTATCTCTCATAACTTACTGCCCTCCAGACACACAGACGCAGGCCCTATAATTATTTTTCCGTCTTACATTTTGTTTTCTCGACAGTCTCTAGTGAAATACCTGGTGGCATGGCAACTTTCACAGTACTCTGCACTGGCCTCTGCAGGTACCGGGCTCAAACAGTACCGAACAGGAATTTTCCTACGGCTCGGATCGGACCAGTGCTACATTAATGTTCGTTTATTCCTTGTTTTCATTGATTGGTCATTATAAGTGTTTGGTCCTAGTCAAGGTCCTATAAGTGTTGCAGTGGGTCTGGAGACTGTACTGGGAATATAGCTAGTCATGTCAGGTCACTAAGCACACACACACACACACACACACACACACACACACACACACACACACACACACATATACGCGTGGTAAAAAAGTGTCCAAGCATGGATTGGGACAGCAGAGGATTGAGTAAATTCCAGTTCATGTGTAATTGGGGGTCTTCCAACAGAAGGGGGTCTTCCGAAATCTAATAGCCAACTATTTACTAAATATGCAAATGTTGAATATTAGATTATGTTTAAAAGCTGCAGTATTTAATCGATAATGCTAATGTTCTGTGGTTTGCACTGTCACAAGCTAATCTGATAAGTGTAATTCAGATATCAGTCAGATTTCTGTTTTTTTATTTTTTATTTTATAAATTTAACTTACATTAACTTGCATGATTTAACATTATGGGGGCACGGTGGCGTAGTGGTTAGCACGTTCGCCTCACACCGACAGGGTCCGGGTTCGATTCCCGACTCGGCCATGTGTGTGTGGTGTTTGTGCATGTTCTCCCCGTGCCTCAGGGGTTTTTTCTCCGGGTTCTCCGGTTTCCTCCCGGTCCAAAAACATGGCACCTTGGAAAATTGTCCCTAATGTATGAATGTGTGTGTGTGCGTGTCCTGTGATGGGTTGGCATTCCATCCAGGTTGTTGTTAATGCCCATAGACGCCTGAGATAGGCACAGACTCCCCGTGACCTGAGGAAAGATCGGATAAAGCGGTAGAAGATGAATGAATGAATGATTTTACGTTATATAAAAGCCCAATAAAAGAAATGTTGCGGCATTGTGTAAAATGTCCATTTGAACGGAATGCAATAATTTGTAATCTCATAAACTCATCATCTACAATAGAACATAGCAAACATATAAAGAATCTAATTGGAGAAGATGCTATATTTGAATATTTTATATCACAAATCAATCACACATTTTCCTAAATGTACCTTAAATGAATACTTTACACGTTTTTAATACTGACATCAACATGGACATAAATAAATATGGATGTTTTATTCTAGTTTTTTTTTCTGATTTATATTAGTCAATAATCAACACAGAGCATAAAAACAAATGTTTTAAAGTAATTACGGTGTTTTAAATCCTGGACACCAAATGGAATGTTTCTACACGGAAGGTTTTAATTGACGGCCCATTGTAGAAATATCGACAAATATTTTTCAGTAGAGTTTATTTATTTACTTTTGATATCTAAACAAAGAAAGGATGTCTTGAACAAATGTGTGTTCATGTAAGGATTTAATTTCATCACTTTTATGTAAAAACGATTTTTTTTTTTTTAAACAGAAATGTATGCTGCATTAATCGCACAATAATAAAAATAGTTCTGTTTAAATGAATTTGCATGAATGTGTATTATTACACACACATTATATATCAAAATAACTGTATATATATATATATATATATATGTGTGATGCATTTCTGTTTGATTGTTTTATTTGAAATAGAAATAAAGATATGCAATATAAAATCATTGCATACCTCATAAATATATTCTATTCACAATAAAGCAAATAAATAAATAAATAAATAAATAAATAAATAAATAAATAATGGGGCACGGTGGCGTAGTGGTTAGCATGTTCGCCTCACACTGCCAGGATCCGGGTTCGATTCCCGTCTCGGTCATGTGTGTGTGGAGTTTGCATGTTCTCCCCGTGCCTCAGGGGTTTTTTCTCCGGTTCTCCGGTTTCCCCCCGGTCCAAAAACATGTATGATAGGTTGATTGGAACCTTGGAAAAATTGTCCCTAGTGTATGAATGTGTGTGTGAATGTGTGTGTGAATGTGAGTGTGTGTGTGCCCTGCGATGGGTCGGCATTCCATCCAGGGTGTATCCTGCCTTAATGCCCATAGACGCCTGAGATAGGCACAGACTCCCTGTGACCCGATGGAAGATCGGATAAAGCGGTAGAAGATGAATGAATGAATAAATAAATAAATAAATAAATAAATAAATAACTCTGGCAGCCATGTATGAAAAGAGCCAAAGATATGGATTATTGCCCTAAACACTGACTGCTGTTTATTTCCAGTCTGGAAAAAAACAAAAACAAACAAACAGTAAACAACAACCCAAACTCTAATAAGAAGCATTTGCCTGATTTGAAAAGAGGAGAGATGTAGTTTTCTTTGCTGCGCCGGTTTGAACTCCAGGAATGAGATGCCTTACCTTGTATCTGGTATTCTCTCTGTTTCGTTGTAATCCAATTAATAACACACTTACCGCATATTTCAAGCGAGAAAACTCACGAGAGAATTTGAAGACACACACAAAAAAACAAAAAGAAAACCCTTCGCCTGCATTACGGTATTGGGATCGCTAAATAAACCATATCTGCGTTTATCATTGGATTGTTTTGACAGGTGCTGGAATATCGAAACGTGATTTTATTGGTTTTAGGTGAAGCTTCGTTGCCCTGCTGCAGAGTGGAAACAT
This sequence comes from Kryptopterus vitreolus, assembly GCA_030449085.1. NCBI lineage: Eukaryota > Metazoa > Chordata > Actinopteri > Siluriformes > Siluridae > Kryptopterus > Kryptopterus vitreolus. The sequence continues at coordinate 2,227,534 of JACRUU010000020.1, forward strand.
GACCTTAAGCTTTTACAGGAAGTGCTCTAGCAGCAATCAGTAATGCCTTGGGGAACCTTCTGCTTCTATTACGGCAACAGGAACAGATATTTATGGAAACTGTTACACGGAATTCTGCAGCTCTAGCAAGGGCCAAAAATATAAAGGGCTTTAAATAACTAGGACCGAGTGCCACCTGGACTTTCTTTAGCGAAATGAATAGATTTTTTTTTTGTTATTGATCGGGTATAGAAAATACATTGGTAGTATATTCAAAGGGCAACGCAAAGCCAATTAGAGTACTGTTAATGGGAGGCGGTTCTGGAGATTCCGGCCGCCATTTGTCTGTGTGATCAAGGCTTTGTTCATATGCATCATCGCCTCCTTCAGTAATATCGAATATTGGGTTATTGAGCTTGCCATCACCGGAGGATCTGTCGGTTGTTACTATTCATGCAAGGCAATTGAACATCATTCCAGCTACAAAAATCTGCCCCATTCGATGATGTGCAAACGGAGGCATCGAGCCGCTCGGCGATTCCCTGCACCCTTGAGAAGATCCCGAGGGTGACAGCATGCCTTCCCGTCTCTGCCTCGGCATCGTGACAGATTTGCCGGTTTACGTGCCGAGGTGGCAAACGGGACCTGTAATGTTGTAATGTCAACCTCCCTCGAGCACCGTGCCCTGGGGCGTGACCTGATTCCGTATGCCCATCACATTCTTCACCTTTGTGCGGCTTCGGGCGAAATCCGCCACAGCTAAAATCAGCTCCTAACGGCCTATTTTATATCCTGTATCACAAAGAATTCAAACGCCATGCATCAAGTGGCTCTGCAGATGACATGTAGCACCCCGCCTTTAACATGACTGACGTTGCCCTGACTCCGTCCATTATTTACTCATTAGCTGCATAAATGTGGCAGGGACTAAATCTTCCCCCGATGGGCCGTTAAGAGACCAGGGCATTAAAATCCCATAGGTTGTTCCCAGTCATGCAGAAGGGATTGTCACTATTGTCTCCCGGGGGGAAGGGGGCGCTAATATATTATCTTCAAGTCACACCCTATGAGATTTAATAGATTTCGTTCGAAAAATAATGTGCGTGGCGACTCGGTCCAGACACAGCTAGCACTAATATTAGCTCAAGACGGATTACCTCAAGACAGAGGCAAAATTAGGTCAAATATGTGTAGTCTATGTATGTATGTCTATGTTGTATTCATTTTAATAAAGATTTACAAAAGCGGCGTTCAGCAGTGTGATTTTATGCATTTTGATGCAGACAGATTGACCATTTCCTTCGGCGCCATAAGGACAGTGTAGTACAAGCACCTGGCTGGTATTCTTGGCGAGACAGAAGTGTCAGCAGATGGACAGGATTTTCGAATCCAATTCTGGCACCACTCTGTGGCTTTTAAACAAGGTTTGGTGCATCTGCTTTTTTTTTTTTTTTTTTTTTTCCCGCTTTTCCCTCCCTCTTTATGCTGCTTCATCACCTGCACAGATGAGCGAGGCCTGTAATATCCAGTTGTAATGGGTCAGGTATTATTACCGAATTAGAATTGTAATCCAGCCTTGATATATCGGATGGCCTGTTGCTGGAAGGTCTCTCGGCAGTCGGCGGAAAAGTGTGAAATGACTTTGACATTCGGGTTTTTCTTTCATCCATGTAATTATTTGCATTTCCACCAGAGAGCATGCGTTCATCTTTCTGCCCCCTGGCTGTCTAGCAGGCAGCGATTGAGGGGAGAAAACTTGTTTCTGTCTCCCTCCCAGCACCTCTGTGATGATTGATGACTCTTCTCGCAGCTATAAAACCAGACAACACAATATTCTGGCACCTAGAGGGAAAAAAAAAAATGCAACATTCACAAAGCCTCAAGCAGTGGTTATGAGCAGTCTTCAATTGAATTTCTTAGGTAGCACAAAGTGACACTGATGCTATCAGGTCCGGTGTTCGTGTCTGTAGTGTGTATGTGTGTGTGTGTGTTGTGTGCTGTGTGGATTTGTCAGTAAGGAAGGCTTCAGTGAAATCCTGCACGGTTCGTACAGTGTATTTTCTGTGCTCGGCTTGAAACGTTTAGTGATTAAGTCACAGCAGACTCCGTTTGAGATTACAGTTTATGGTTTAAAGGAGTTACACTCCTTTTTTGTTCTATTCCCGTGTACAATCTGCTTGCCGTTGTTTAGAACAAAAGCCCTAAACTTTCCATAACGAGTGCTGCGCACGCTTAAGCACGCTTTGTCTGGACGCGCCAATCATTCGTTCCAATAAACGATCCTATTTTGCGAGCGCATTGCGTCTGGGATAAAAAGCCGGGTTGGCAGGATCTTACGTGAAGGAGTTGATATGGTCTTAGCTGTTTTTGTCTCTCCCTAGTGTGACATAGTCTCGTCTATTATCAGAATCAGAATCAGAAAGAGCTTTATTGCCAAGTAGGTTTGCACTTACAAGGAATTTGCTTTGGTGACAGAAGCTACTAGTTGCACAAGAAATAAAAATAGGAAATAAATAAGAATAAAAATAAAAAATAAACATTTTACACAAGAAATAGATAATTAATTCATTCATTCATCTTCTAGCGCTTTATCCGATCTTCCCTCGGGTCACGGGGAGTCTGTGCCTATCTCAGGCGTCTATGGGCATTAAGGCAGGATACACCCTGGATGGAATGCCAACCCATCACAGGACGCACACACACACACACATTCATACACTAGGGACAATTTTCCATGGTGCCAATCAACCTACCGTTCATGTTTTTGGACCGGGAGGAAACCGGAGAACCCGGAGAAAAACCCCCTGAGGCACGGGGAGAACATGCACAACTCCACACACACACATGGCCGAGACGGGAATCGAACCCGGACTCAGAAGATGAATTGCAGAATGATATTGCACTGAAATATATACATATATGCATATGTTTATATATTGCTGAGTAGAGCATTTAAGTGTTCATGAGGTAGATGGCTTCAGGAAAGAAACTTTTCTAGTGTCTGGCTGTCCTGGCACAAGAAAAGTTTCCTTATTAGTATCATATCGCAATTGCGATGTCAGCCCGTGTGCTAACATGGCGCCAAAACGACGCGATTCTTATTAATTAAGCGTGTAGTGAACACATACTGTACTGAAGACAGTTTGCCGATCTTCCTGATGATGTCATGACAACTCGAGGCAGCAGGTTTCAATCAGGGAATCAGATTAAATAATTAAATACGTTTGACCTGTTGTGGCAAGGTGGTTTAGTGGTTAGCACGTTCACCTCACACCGCCAGAGTCCGGGTTCGATTCCCGTCTCGGCCATGTGTGTGTGGAGTTTGCATGTTCTCCCCGTGCCTCAGGGGGTTTTTCTCCAAGTTCTCCGGTTTCCTCCGCCGGTCCAAAAACATGCACGGTAGGTTGATTGGCACCTTGGAAAATTGTCCCTAGTGTATGAATGTGTGTGTGTGTGTGTGTGTGTGCTCTGTGATGGGTTGGCATTCCATCCAGGGTGTATCCTGCCTTAATGCCCATAGACGCCTGAGATAGACACAGACTCCCCGTGACCCGAGGGAAGATCGGATATAGCGGTAGAAGATGAGTGAATGAATGAATGACCTGTTGTGGCGTCAGAAACCTAAGTATAGAAATGACTAGATGTTTTCAAAACCCTAACCCTAGAGTGAATGTAAATGCGAAAAGCAGTGCTAAATATTAAATATAAGTAATGCATATTTATTTCTTTTTGCACTAAAGTAAATATGACCCTTTTTTGGGACTAAAGCTGTTAGTAGATAGAACGTAAGTAAAATATTACATAAATAAGCAATATTGACCACTAACTAAAATTCACATTTACATTTACAGCATTTGGCCGACGCCCTTATTCAGAGCGACTTACAACTGAGCAATTGAGGGTTAAGGGACTTGCTCAAGGGCCCACTAGTGGCAGCTTGGTGGTGGTGGGTTTGAACCCATGAGTCCAGAGTCCAACACCTTAACCACTGGGCTATCACCACCTCCCTGTAAATGTAAATGTAACTAAATTTTGACCTACTATTTATAGCTAGAACAATGTGGACACATCAGGCTCTTATCTTGTTTGTGCCGTTCCCAATTTATTTATTTTTTTAACCACAAAGACTGTAAATTGTCTGCTTTAACATAACGAGTTCCCCCTCAAAAGCACTAGATCTCGAGGTCCAAATCTATTCCGGTACGACAATGCCCTAAGCTCCATAAATACACGGTTTTCCAAGGTTGGTGTGCAGCAGCTCAAGTGGCCTTTGGGATAAATTGAAATGCGGATTGCACGCCTAGGCTGCATTTTAATTCATCGTGCACTAGCGCCTGACCCTGCTACGTGTTCGCGTGGCTGAAGTGTGTTACAAAATCTAGTGAAAGCCTTCCTACAAGTGTGGAGGTTGTTATATCAGCAAAAGGGAGGCCAAATCTATAATGCTATGTTCGACAAAAACACACATGGCTGCAATTGTCATTGAGAGACCTTGTGTTATTGTAGCTGAGGTATTTTTTCTAAATGAAAATACAAAATATAGATGTTTTTTAGGTTGTTTTTTTTTTGGTGAATAATTGTTGAATCGGCGAAATTCAATAACAACCAAGTGACAATGAAATATAACAAAAGGTAAGTACTTTATAGCCATGTTAATATTCCTCTTGACTTCAGTCCTGAAATGATGCATATAGACCGTATGTACAGAAGTCACTGACGTGGATTTAATATGGATATGCAGTAGTATTAGCCTGTGTCACCTTTATCAAATTCATTCATTCATTCATTCATTTTCTACCGCTTTATCTGATCTTCCCTGGGGTCACGTGGAGTCTGTGTCTATCTCAGGCGTTTATGGGCATTAAGGCAGGATACACCCTGGATGGAATGCCAACCCATCACAGGACACACACACACACACACACACACTAGGGACAATTTTCCAAAGTGCCAATCAACCTACTGTGCATGTTTTTGGACCGGGGAGGAAACTGGAGAACCCGGAGAAAAACCCCCTGAGGCACGGGGAGAACATGCAAAACTCCACACACACATGGCCGAGCTGGGAATCGAACCCGGACCCTGGCGGTGTGAGGCAAACCTTTAGCAAATTCTCAAAGTAAATAGAAGTCTTTTTTTTTCTCCATGATGCTACCAAATATTTAAATGGAGGCTGGATTTAGAAGATATAGAAGTGGGACCTCAGGGGGTTTTTCTCCGGGTTCTCCGGTTTCCCTCCGGTCCAAAAACATGCACGGTAGGTTAATTGGCACCTTGGAAAAATTGTCCCTAGTGTATGAATGTTAGAGTGTGTGTGTGTGTGTGTCCTGTGATGGGTTGACATTCCATCCATGGTGTATCCTGCTTTAATGCCCATAGACGCCTGAGATAGGCACAGACTCCCCGTGACCCGAGGGAAGATCGGATATAGCGGTAGAAGATGAATGAATGAATGAATGAAGTGGGACAATCCCACAAGACATTACTGTCGGCGCCATATTATTACATTTCCCATGGTCAAATTTTATCAGACTTAGTTTGCAGCTTGGAAAGATTAACTTCAGTATAATTCGGGTATTTATTTGGGATCTTAATGTGTTTATTTATATTAGAGAAATCATCTCAGTGAGCCTCAGAATTTTGTGTTTTGATGCATATTCCATATGTAGCCTCTACTTGAGTTTTTCCGGCTGATATTATTATTATTATTATTATTATATCTTATTTACTCACTATTAGTCATAGAGTGAGAGAGGATTGTATCGTGTTTCTCAGCAGGCGTAGATTCAATCAGACTTCAGGTTAGCAGATTTACAAACATGCTAGATGTTTGTTTGCTCTTACCGTGTGCCTAGAGGGATCTCCATTTGAAGTTAGATAAACAAGGTGAACCTTTGCATTGATAGCTCAATAGTAAAGGACCTGTTTACGTATCAGAAGGTCAGGGGTTGAAGACGCAGCACCAGCAAGCTGCCACCATTTCGACCCTTGAGCTAGGCACTTAACCCTTTCTGTTCAAGGGCCTCTGTATCAGGGCTGACCCATGTGCTCTGGCCCAGGCTTCCTAACAAGCTGCTACTGTATATATGCGAACGGAGACATTCAATGACCTCTAGTGCGTATCGAAACTCCTTTATCCTTCTGATTATAACTGGTTCATTTGCAGCTTGGAGATTATTTTCAGCCCGTGAAGCATTTGACGCGGGCAGAACGATGGGAAAATGATTTGCTGTTTATTAGAGACCTAAATATAATTATAATCTTTGACCCATGTACTCTCAGACTTTATTACTATTTACTCTGTGGGAATAGTACCATTTTGTTATTGGAAATTGGCGCCTGATAGTTTGGTTTCGGGACTAAATCTTCAGGCAGTTATTTCATTGTACGGATTTTAATATAGATACTACCTGTAGAGAGATAATTCTTATAAACTACCTGCCTAAGGGAGGGGGTGTAGCTCAGTGGTCTAAGGCGCTGGGCTGCTGATCGGAAGATCCGGGTTCGAGCCCCGGTATGGCCAAGCTGCCGCCCTTGGGTCCTTGAGCAAGAGCCTTAACCCTCTGTGCTCCAGAGGCGCCGTATCATGGCTGATACCCTGCGCTCTGACCCCAACTACCAACATCAAGCTGGGATATGCGAAGAAAAAAGTTTCACTGTGCTGTAATGTATACGTGACAAATAAAGGATATTATTATTATTATTAATACATAGCCTATAGAGACTAGACCATGGCTCACTACATGCTGGTTCATTACCTCCTGTGTAAGCCATCACTGAGGCGCCTGAAAGAGCTACACATTCGCCGTGATGGTACAGAGAAATAATTCGCCCTCCTTGTCAATGCATTGATTCCGATTCTAAACGAACTCCTTTGATCCGCCGCCGTCGGTGCTTTAAGTCACTTTTGCAATGATCCCCGAAGTGATTAGAAAGGGTTTGAATGAATTGAAGTTGTCTCCTAAACCTTAGACAATGAGTTCTCATGAAGAATCACATCCCTGATTTGTCCTGTAATCCTATGGAATCAGCGTAGTCAGCGATGCTGTGTTATATGGAGTGTTGTGTGTTCATTTTCTTTCTTTTTTTTCCTTTTCTAATTTTTTTTTTTAGACAACACACATTCAAATAAAAAAAAAAAGACTTGCAGTTTGTTGAAGATAGATCAATAGCACTTCATTGTGCTAATTTTAATGAGGCAATGTTGATTTAATTATGATTCAAACATTAGCGTGAGTACTTGGGATACTTGGAAACCTATTAACCTAGAACAAGACTGACACAATAGACACTAAATTATACTAAAATGTGGCTAATTTGTCATTTCGTCCTCGCTGAATGTTCTTTTTGCTGTTAAACTGATGCTAAATTTGTACGTTGGTGATAAAAAACAATCGAAATGAGTTCAAAACAGAGTAGGCTCTACTCTGAGCCTGCCTGTAGTCTGTTGCGTGTGTGATTTTCCAGTTAAGTTTGTATCCACCACACACACACACAAATATATATATATATATATATATATATATATATCTATATATATATATATATATATATGCTATATATATATATATATATATATATATATATATATATATATATATATATATATATATATATATATATAGCATATATACACACAGTTTATACGGTAAGCAACCAGAACACAATCACGGTCGGACCGCAGTGGTTAAGTGGTTAGCACTTTCTCCTCACATCTCCCAGGGCTCGGGTTCGATTCCCGTCTCGGCCATGTGTGTGTGGAGTTTGCATGTCCTCAGGGGGTTTTTCTCCGGGTTCTCCGGTTTCCTCCCCCTTCCTCCCGGTCCAAAAACATGCATGGTAGGTTGATTGGCACCTTGGAAAATTGTCCCTAGTGTATGAATGTGTGTGTGTGTGAATGTGAGTGTGTGTAGCATTCCATCCTGGGTGTATCCTGCCTTAATGCCCATAGACGCCTGAGATGAAGATCGGATAAAGCGGTAGATGATGAATGAATGAATGAATGAATAAGAAATGAATATTAATAATAAAACAAGTATATTAAAGGGATTTTGAGGGAAATGTAATATATATATATATATATATATATATATAGATATATATATATATATATATATATATATATATATATATATATATATATTCCACATTTGAAATGTGGAGAAATTTTGTATAAATATCTACTAAAATAGAAACACCAGTGAAAAAAATAACTACTACAGTAACACATTACATTTGCTTATATATCCACCACTGCACAGAAACATCCTGCAGAGATCCAACACTACATGAAAAGAAGAGATCGCCATGATTCCAACCAGTCTCAACTACAAATAACACTAGCTAGCAGCATTTGCAATGAGCTTAGCAAGCCATGCTAATTGTTCAACACCTCTGACAAGCACCCGTTAAATCTTGTTAAGCAGAATTGAACGCAGAAAGTGGAAAGGAGTGATTATTACAAATAGGGATATGAAGAGGCATGCATAGATGGTGATTTAGGTTGTCTAAATGATTTCCGGATCATTTGCGAGGTGTGCTAAGCTAGACAAAGGGTCGCATTTGAATGCAAGTGAACACTAAAAAGGGGCCCTAGATACCAGATAGTAGTAGAGCATAATTGATGGCACAGGTTAAAGTTTAACAATAACGTGATTCCTTGGCCTTTTAAGTAATACTTTCCAATATGTATTATTTGCTCTTCCCTTTCCCTTTATGGGAGATTTCAACTCTCGTCACTCTTATCAGCAATGACAAAGATCATGAAGATCATGTGATTAAAACGTTTTTTTGTTTGTTTGTTTGTTTGTTTTTTTTTACAAAAATCAATCAGACTATGTATAAACGAGTACAAACCGCCTTGTCTATTATAATTAATGATGATTAAATCTATAAGGCATGTCATGTAGCCTTGAAAGCTATTTTCCCATTATAAGTTATACATGTTATGATATCTATCTATCTATCTATCTATCTATCTATCTATCTATCTATCTATCTATCTATCTATCTATCTATCTATCTATCTATCTATCTATCCTATCCGATCGATCTATCTATCTATCTATCTATCTATCTATCTATCTATCTATCTATCTATCTATCTATCTATCTATCCCATATCTATCCTATCTATCTATCTATCTATCTATCTATCTATCTATCTATCTATCTATCTATATAAATAACTATCTATCTATCTATCGATCTATCTATCTATCTATCTATCTATCCATCCATAGCGATCTATCCATCCATCCATCCATCTATCTATCTATCTATCTATCTATCTATCTCATCCATCCATCCATCCATCCATCCATCCATCCATCCATCCATCCATCCATCCATCCATCCATCATCCATCCATCCATCCATCCATCCATCCATCCATCCATCCATCCATCCATCCATCCATCCATCCATCCATCCATCCATCTATCTATCTATAAATATACAGTATATCTAGATAGATCTATCTATCTATCTATCCATCAATCCATCCATCCATCCATCCATCCATCCATCCATCCATCCATCCATCCATCTATCTAACCACTTATCTATATATAAATAAATAAATATAGACACACACACACACACACACACACACACACACACACACACACACACACACACACACACACACACACACACACACACACACACACACACACACATATCTATATAAGAAATGGATAGCAAAAGAAACACAACTGCATTTTAGAGTGTGATATAAATCTAGACTTTTTTCCCTATTGTTCTGTAGGAGATTTTTCAGCCCCCTGTTGTTTGTTTTGGATTTTCTTGGAAGGTTGTTTCTTTTTCCCCTGCTATTTTCTTTCACTTTTCGCTCAGTCCCTATGCCTGTTTCTTCCATTATAGTTTGAATTACTGTTGATAATGGTGTCCCTCTGCACTTTGATTTCTTTTTATTTTTTAACTGTTCTCAAGCTCCGTGAAAAGGTCACTAGTTTTTTGTAGGTACAGTGTGAGTATTTTGTTTTGTTTTTTTTCCATATAGAGTTTCCATATCCAATCTAAACTTGCTACACTTTTTTATTGAAACTAATTATAACCTAAAGTAGGTTGACTTCAGATTCAAATAACTATCATATCATAACAAAACACCCCCTTTTTCAATAGATAAAAAACATCTGTATTTATTTGCTGTAGTGTAGTTTGGTTTATAAAAGAAAAAAAAAACAGGTTAGTGGACGTCTGTACTCGTCTGCATATTCTGATGTTGTCTCGGGGGCAAATAAAAGGATTACTGGATAAACGACACTTGCATTTGAGGAAACGCTGCTTTTATCTCCTAAAGAAATAGCTGTAAACATTGGCAAAATAGATGCGTGCGTGTCATAAATGTTTGCCCGGTCAAAATGACCCTGCTCAGGTCAAAGCGAGTACAATAAAGATATACTAAGCCTTCAAGAATTCTGTCAGGTTCGATTTGGAGCGTCGTTTTTTTTTTTATAGGCCAAATATGTACTTGTATCATTTGTTTTAATTGGTAGTGGTGAGGTCATACTAATCACTAACCCCGATTTTCCCAAATGAGTATAAATTGCTGTCTAGCGGATCGTGGAGAGCACACGCTATTTTCTTTCACTTTTCGCTCTCCATGTGTTTCTTCCAATAGTTTGAATTACGTTGATAATGGTGTCTCCTTTGATTTCTTTTTATTTTTTAACTGTTTTCTGAAAAGGTCCTAGTTTTTTGTAGGTACTGTGAGTATTTTGTTTTGTTTTTTTTCTATAGAGTTTCAATCCAATCTAAACTTGCTACACTTTTTTATTGAAACTTTATAACCTAAAGATACTTCAATTCAAATAACTATCATATCATAACAAAACACCCCCTTTTTCAATAGATAAAAAACATCTGTATTTATTTGCTATGTAGTTTGGTTTATAAAAGAAAAAAAAAACATTAGTGGACGTCTGTAGTCTGTCGGTTGTCTCGGGGGCATAAAAGGATATTAAACGACACTTGCATTTAGGAAACGCTTTTTATCTCCTAAAGAAATAGCTGTAAACATTGGCAAAATAGATGCGTGCGTGTCATAAATGTTTGCCCGGTCAAAATGACCCTGCTCAGGTCAAAGCGAGTACAATAAAGATATACTAAGCCTTCAAGAATTCTGTCAGGTTCGATTTGGAGCGTCGTTTTTTTTTTTATAGGCCAAATATGTACTTGTATCATTTGTTTTAATTGGTAGTGGTGAGGTCATACTAATCACTAACCCCGATTTTCCCAAATGAGTATAAATTGCTGTCTAGCGGATCGTGGAGAGCACACGCTATGCTCTCCATGTAACGCTCCTCGTTTTCTGCCTCTCTCAAGGTTGATAAAGCGCTCATTACAGGTCGTTTATCCCGGATTATTTATTTATTCATTATTCATTCATTCATTCATTTCACCTTCTACCACTTTATCCGATCTTCCCTCGGGTCACGGGGAGCCTGTGCCTATCTCAGGCGTCTATGGGCATTAAGGCAGGATACACCCTGGATGGAATGCCAACCCATCGCAGGACACACACACACACACACACACACACACATTCATACACTAGGGATAATTTTCCAAGGTGCCAATCAACCTACTGTGCATGTTTTTGGACCGGGGGAGGAAACCGGAGAACCCGGAGAAAAACCCCCTGAGGCACGGGGAGAACATGCAAACTCCACACACACATGGCCGAGACGGGAATCGAACCCGGGTCCCTGGCTGGCGGTGTGAGGCGAACGTGCTAACCACTAAACCAACCGTGCCCCTCTATTTAAAAAAAAAATGTATTTAATTGAATTTTATTTATTTATTTGTTTGTTTTGTTTATTTATTTATTGATTTTTGAGCCGGCTTTGCATTTTTTTTTTACCAGATTCATTTAAATAGATCAATAGCTAAGGAACTAAGGGAAAATTGCCCTCTCTAGATCAGACATGCCCGAGCCGCCGACCCTTTTTAATCCGGCCCGTCGAATATTGGTACAGAAATGTGCGTTTGCAAAATAAAACCGCGAACCGCGAGCGGCAATATAGCGGAGCGCATGTAACGCTTAACCAACCCCCTCTCCCCAATCAACAACTAATGATGCAACACGCTACCACCCCCCCCCCCCCCCCCCACCACCACCACCCCGTTAAAACAATTCACGAGGCGGCACACCTACACTCCGAGCAGTTTGCATAGTTCCCCTATATTTAATCACCAATCTACTGAGCCTTAATTGGCTGACAGCATTGGTGCATATGTGGATTATATTACACGGAGAAACAACACATATTCTCTCGTCTGAAGCGGCGGAAGAAGCAACAAACCTCGCCGACCATTAACCACTTGCAGAATTCTAGATGGAACAAAGAACAGGAGGGAAAAAATAAGAGCTGCCGTCTTCCGTTGGTCTCGTCTGCGCCGAGGTTTCTCGCAAATACCTTTAATAAGCATCTCATTAAGGCGGTGTGATCATACAATCAAGTCCTGTAGTCATTCTATTAAGGGCATTAAGAATTACGAATATCCGCTGGATACGAGGGATGGAATGGTGTAGTGCGAGTTGAATAAGGCATCGGTTGATTACCGAAGAGATCTAATGCAGGATAATCATTGCGCGAGTTGGCCAAGCTGCTAATTAAGCGGGTTTTTTGGACGGAGCGAGTTGGTCAGTGTTTCCACGCGATCCTGCCACGAACGCGTCCCCTGAAAAAATCTTCCAGCACGGCGGAGTCGTTTAAACGAGCAGTCCTGGAGCCGTGGAGCCGCAAAAAGCTTGCCTTTGGGCTGTGACATGCAGGTTTCCAAGGGGATCAGCGCAGCCAAGTCCCCAGCGTTCGTTTGCATGCAGCTGGACAGAAAATAAACATTAATTAGCCGCTTGGGATTTAGCCGTGGAAGCTATAGAGGAGCCACGTTACGATCACGGGCTCAAAACAGTCTTTCCTGTTTAGTCCCCGGCGGCCGTCGTTTGTCTTAGTGTTTCAGCTGGACAAAAAAAAAAAAAAACGAAAGTAAAGAAGTGCCGTGAAAAGCT
>JACRUU010000020.1:2245551-2270551 GCA_030449085.1 Kryptopterus vitreolus
TGTTGTTGTTTTTATTTATTATATTCTTTCATTTCATTTATTTTTTTATTCCAAGGAGCATTCCTGTGCGAACAGGTGAGTTTTTTTTTTTTTACCACAGGTCTTCAAAATGTGAGATTTGTATTCCAGAAATCTCTCACATACCAAGGGCTTGCTCTAAGCACATTACTAGAGAAGTCAGATTCAAACGTGACCGACAAACTGACATTGACATTCCGGCAAAGCCATTTTTGGAATGGAGACAGAAGAGTGAAGTTTTGACTTTTAAGAAAAGATTTTTTTCCTTTTTATTTTTTTTTATTTTTTATTTTTTGGAGGTGAGATTTTTTGGAGACTCGACCGACTTTAAAATCCACGTGTCCTTGGTGTGTGTCCACACACACACACACACACACACACACACACACACACACTCACACACACACCACTGTGCCTTTTCAGTGTAAATCAAGCTGTGCACATAACACGTTTTAGAGACGTATTCAATTTAATACATTACAAAAAAGATCATGAGGTATTTTTATATTTGTATTTATATATCTCCTGCAATATTTCAAGGATAAATCTTATCGAATGAAATAAGGCTGTCGTTTCTGCTTAGCTGTGAGGTCGCCCCCACTTGAAGCCCGATGTAGATTATTATTATTATTTTTTTAATACTAAATTCTTCTTCATTCCACACAATCTTCTAAACATGCTCTAAAGAAGAGAATTAAGAACAGCAGTAACCCGTCAGCCTTGAGATAACAGCGCGGTACTTTGTTAACCATGTGTCAATCTAGCTAGTTCACTTTTAAAAGCTTTAAAAGGCCATTTTATGTTATATTACACTAAATTATAAATCACCAAAACATGTAGCTATTTGATTATTCTCTGCTTTATCATGTGAATTCGTACAAAACACTAAATACAGTTGCTGCTTGCTATCATGGCTAACACTCCCGTGCACGATATAAACCGTTGTAAGCGCTACCTATGACCTTTATAGAGCGGAAGACTTTGTGTGGGCTGCTACTGTATTGAGCTTTTTACACCTTTGGGATAAACTGGAACGTTGACAGCACCCCAGCGCACCTCACTCAACATCACTACCCGACTTTACTGACATGCTTGTCGCCGAATGAACACCAATCTTCACAAATATAGCTGAAAACCTCGCCTGAGGAGAGGAAGTCAAAACATCAAATAGATGCAGAGGGAATAAATGTAGCTTGTTTGTGTTCGTTTATTTGATTACAAAACAAACTGGTCATGAAACATGGTCCAGCTATTGCCATGCTAATAAAGCATGCTATTAAACTAGCGTTAGCATTAGATAGCATTAGCGGTTCGCTACAAAAATGGTTGCAGGACAGATATGCATTTGAATGTTTGCTTTTATAAATGAGGTACATACTGTATTGAACTTGTTTTACATTGTGTTTAACATCAGAAAGATCTGGGGAAAGAAACACCTCCCAGTCGAATGCTATTTTCCAGATCACATATGAATGATATAACACGAGGTTCTTAACTGAAACCAAAAAAAAAAGTGTTGACAATTTTGAAAGTGCTATATATTATATGCACATATAGTCTTAAGGCGAATTTAGGACAAACCTGGAAAAATAGCTGTGGTACTTCTAAAATGATAAAAATCTAAAAAGGCAGCGTCATGAACGAACCCAAAATGCTCAATCTAAATTCAGTGGGTTGACATGATAACAACAAACTTTAAGAAAGCTTTTGTTCCAGTTGCAAGATGACTTTAATAATTTAGAAATTGTTATTTTGTGCCGTTTCACCAACTTGTTTTCATGATACATCTTCTGCCAGCATCATTCACGTTTACCGGTTTTTCCTAAACCAGTAAAAGCCTATTCATTCATTCATTCATTCATTCATTCATTCATTCATTCATTCATCTTCTACCGCTATATCCGATCTTCCCTCGGGTCACGGGGAGTCTGTGCCTATCTCAGGCCTATCTATGGGCATTAAGGCAGGATACACCCTGGATGGAATGCCAACCCATCGCAGGACACACACACACACTCACATACACACACATTCATACACACGGGACAATTTTCCAAGGTGCCAATCAACCTACCGTGCATGTTCTTTGACCCGGGGAGGAAACTGGAGAACCCAGAGAAAAAACCCTTGAGGCACGGGGAGAACATGCGATTTCCACACACACACACACACACATGGCCGAGACAAGAATCGAACCCGGACCCTGGCGGTGTGAGGCGAACGTGCTAACCACTAAACCACCGTGCCCCTCCATTTAAAAGCCTATTAGTATTTAATTTTTTAAAACATCCCTAATTCTAACAGAATTTCACAGAAATCAGAATAGACCAAAAGCTCATTGTGAACAAGTGTATGTTAGGTGTATATTAATTAATATGTGTGTAATGCCTGAATCAAAGTCTGAATGCACCACAACACAGTCTACCAGTGTGAAAAGTCATATTCCTAATTAAATTCATATTGAAATGTTAAATCCTTTAATACATGCTGTTTATTAGATTCCGTTTGCAGTTTATCTGTAGTGAACATTAAGGTGTTTGATGATCATGTATTAAATGAGATTAGATCCATGCGTTAGATCTATGTATTATTGCCGTTATTAACAATGGTCTAATTTGGTCTAGCATTAATGATCTAATCTTTCCCCTCCAAGCAAGGAAGAGACAAAACACACACACACACACACACACACATCACAAAAGCTGTACAACCAGCTAAAATCCCAAAGCCCTGAACGAGAGAATTGCACTGTTCTCATAACCCTTATTTATTCATAACATTTCCTCATTTTAGCAACTTTAAGCCCAAAGCAAGGAGGTAGAATCGAGTAAACACACATAAAACAGTCATACAGACTGATGTGTTCCAATGGCGTGTTAAATGAAAGTGTTATCTTTGCCTGTTTATTTTTAGTGAGTGTGTAATACTCCCCCATTTCGCCCGAGTCAAGCTCACGTAACGAACCGATACGTAATGGTAATTCAAAGTGATATCAATTTCATGTTGCCAGGGATGTGTGCAAAAAAAAAAAAAAAACATTTTTAAGGCTCCTTTATCGCTTCTTCAGACCACACAGACTGCATGAAGCTATACGAGTTACAGAGAAGCAGCTCTTACACCTTACGCTCACTACGTAAACAGTTAAAAAAACATCGGGACATGGAGTGAAGTCTTCGGTGATTAGTGCACGTGTGTGTGGTGTTTGCTGTGGGGTTTCTCCGAAGTATAAAGCCCAGCATTTGTTACAACACAGCATTTATTTATTTATTTAATTTAGATTAATATTTTTGTTGGGTCATAAATCTCGGTCTGGACTTGGAGTTTTATAAATATCTGTAATCTTTCCCTAAGCTTAAATTACTGTCTGTGTGCAGTATTTGTGCCACATTGTTTCTGGCATTGGCTCCACTGGCTCCGCTATATTTATAAAGGACGTCAGACACACTCCGTCTGGTTTTGATGCCTTCATCTCTCCAAGCTGTTTTGACACGTAGGCTGATAATAATCTATGATGAAAGAATCATGGTTAAATATTAATGTACAAGTCGCTCTCTCTTTGCTTATTCATTATTATACATAAGTTGCAGAATTGTTTAATATTTAGGCCTTCCTAAGGGGGTTCGTTCTAAGTGTGGTTTGAAATGTATGGCTGCTTTTTTGACCTGTGTGGGTGATTTTTGATTGTAAACAATCTACATTAAAAAAAAAAAGTGTCTACAGAGGGAGGGGTGTAGCTCAGTGGTTAAGGCTACTGATCAGAAGGTCAGGGGTTCGAGCCCTGGTGTTGCCAAGCCCCTCTTGGCAAGGCCTTTAACCCTCTGTGCTCCAGGTGGCGCAATCTCAACAGGCTGGGATATGCAAAGACACAATTTCACTGTGCTGCATGTGCGATAAATGGACATTGTCAAAGCCGCTTTGCAAAAAAGAATATATATATATATATATATATATATATATATATATATATATATATATTTATATATACTTATAGAGAGAGAGAGAGAGAGAGAGGGGGCACGGTGGCTTAGTGGTTAGCGCGTTCACCTCACACCGCCAGGGTCCGGGTTCGATTCCCGTCTCGGCAATGTGTGTGTGGAGTTTGCATGTTCTCCCCGTGCCTCAGGGGGTTTTTTCTCTGGGTTCTCCGGTTTCCTCCCGGTCCAAAAAACATGCATGGTAGGTTGATTGGCACCTTGGAAAATTGTGTATGAATGTATGAATGTGTGTGTGTGTGTGTGTGTGCCCTGCGATGGGTGGGCATTCCATCCAGGGTGTATCCTGCCTTAATGCCCATAGACGTCCGAGATAGGCACAGGCTCCCCGTGACCTGAGGGAAGAACGGATATAGCGGTAGTAGAAGATGAATGAATATATATAGGGTATATATATATATATATATATATATATATATATATATATATATATATATATATATATATATAATTATAGATATATATATATATAGATAGATAGATAGATAGATAGATAGATAGATAGATAGATATAGATATAGATATAATCAATGCTTTGGTTACAAAAAAAAAGCCTACAAAGAATTCAATGTATCATTAATTCATGCCAACGGAGAACTTTATAATACCCAAATGGAAAGCATATGTGATCATTAAGAGAACAGGTAGTGTTTGCTGGGACAGAAATCTATGCAGAATAAACCAGGAATGTGGAATATGTATAAGCATTAGAGCATTTGTGCATTCACTATTGTTTTGTCTATTAGATCAGTTATTAATTGTTCAGTGATGGAGACATGAGTGCAAACTGTTCTATGCAATTGCGGCCCTTAGGCAATCCGAGAACGAACAGCCATCTGCCATACGGTTTTAACGTAGTACCATGCACAGTGTTCTCATTGTGATCTTTAGGCTGTCCATATGGCGCCATCCTTAGCTTCAGCCTTAGTAAGGCAGCACTGATTGTGGTAATAAATGTTTGTACTGGTGTTTCATTCAGCGTTAAAGTTAAGTGTAAATGCTAAATGAAGAAAAGATGTGATTCAGCTGAAAAACCCACTATTACAGATACATATGAGATGCAGGAAAACGTGTCTATACAAATTTTTTTCTTTCTTTCGTATTTCTGTCTCCTATTGGCCTTAGGAGAAAACACATTAGGCAAGTGCATTGCCTGGCGTCTAAACAGAGACAGTAACGATGCCATTTCCCTCCCAGTAAAACATCAGACATAAATTACTGCTTATACCTGCTTAACTCATGAATAAGGGCATTGTGAAGGTTTGTAGCAAAAGCTCTCCCTCCTGAATCAAGCCATATTCGTGTGCTGCAGCTCTAATGACTGGAACAGCCCCGCTTCACTCAGACTCTCAATGAATAAGCAGGACTGGGTCATGTGTGGCTCTGGGGAGAATGTAATGTCTATCCGTGTCTTTAAGGTTTAGCCATAGAGAATGTGAAATTAGGGCCATCTGAATGCTTTGAGATGTGCCAGGTAAAATGGGGGTGAAACATTAGCCAGATGAGGTTATATTATAATGCTGGGGAATGCAGATGAGGCTGTGTGGAAGATATTGAGCACAACAGTAAAATTTACTAACCGGTCCTTCCTTTTTTTTGGGCCGACACAAAAACTTGCAGCCTTTGATTGTAATTGTGCCAAAGTCACGGATGACATGTGTGCCTGTTTGTGTTTTCTAATGTTTGGAAGCCTGACAAACTGTTTCCCGAAATCACGCGCGAGGAACAAATGTGATGCGGTGGCTTTAGATGTGGTCATTAGTGTCAGGGTCTAACTGGGCGACCCAATCTTACTTCAGATCTGTCCGATTCCTAATGAGCAAGAGGCTTCTTGCTTGTGTGTCTTTTGTTTGGAATGAGAAAAGCTGTGATCATTTCACTGTGTCCTGACCTAATCATTTGTGACTTTTTCATACATGGTTGAATTTTATAAATAAATAAATAAATAAATAAATAAAGGAGTACAAAATCTTGCGGATCATGAAACCGTGCTGAGCAACGAGACTTTTAAGTTGAGAAATAAAGTGACTTCCCTTAGCTACACAATATGATATAATTGTACCATTTATATTATATATATATATATATATATATATATATAATATATATATATATATATATATATATATATATATGACTGGTAAGGTGTTGGCCTCTGGACTCTGGAATGAATGATCATTCATTCATTCATTCATTCATCTTCTACCGCTATATCCGATCTTCCTTCGGGTCACGGGGAGTCTGTGCCTATCTCAGGCGTCTATGGGTATTAAGGCAGGATACACCCTGGATGGAATGCCAACCCATCAGAGAACACACACACACATTCATACACTAGGAACAATTTCCCAAGGTGCCAATCAACCTACCGTGCATATTTTTGGACCGGGGAGGAAACTGGAGAACCCGGAGAAAAAAAAAAAAAAAAAAAAGAAAAAAAAAGTAAAACCCCCTGAGGCACGGGGAGAACATGCACAAACTCCACACACACATGGCCGAGACGGGAATCGAACCCGGACCCTGGAGGTGTGAGGCGAACGTGCTAACAACTAAACCACCGTGTCCCCCACTCTAATATATGAAAACCAATTATGATCTTAATCACTGTAGTGGTCAGAACTGTAATCTGCCAAAGCTGCTGACTGTGCTGGCATTTCTTTTCTCATCCAGTGTTTACTGAGGTGAAAAAAAGAAATAAGCAGAGGTGGACGAGTTCTCTGAACTACTAATGAGTTTGCAAGTTCAAGCCCTGTTACTTCAAGCAAGGTGGGCTAAACCAATTCCCAGCTAACCTAGGAGAATAAAGCATGTGAAGAATACTGTACTATACTATAAAATATAGCAAATTTGAAGAACAAAAAGGTATTAGATTCTGGTTTGTTAAAGGATTCAATTGTTTGTTCACTAATAATTGACCTACCGTCTAAATTATAGCAGTTTATTAAACAATATGCTATAACTGTTTTCATTAAAAATATGCTATAACTTTTGAACGCAACAAATCTAAAACCTGTTCATCTTGAGAGAGGAGATTAACATCTTGTTTGTGAATTAAACTACTTATTACAGTATCTTTTATTACATTAAATTCACTGTACTGTACTGTTTTATATGAAAGAGAACAACAATACAAATGATTACGGTACATACAGTATAGGCGTAACATCATCTAGAACTCCGGGAGACATAATGTAGTAGTACATATGAGTTTATGAATATGAGTTTACCTTTGCATCCGGGTTCGATTCCCGTCTCGGTCATGTGTGTGTGGAGTTTGCATGTTCTCCCCGTGCCTCAGGGGGTTTTTCTCCGGGTTCTCCGGTTTCCCCCTGGTCCAAAAAAAAAAACATGCATGATAGGTTGATTGGCACCTTGGAAAATTGTCCCTGGTGTATGAATGTGTGTGTGAATGTGTGTGTGTGTGTGTGTGTGTGTGTGTGTGCCCTGCGATGGGTTGGCATTCCATCCAGGGTGTATCCTGCCTTAATGCCCATAGACGCCTGAGATAGGCACAGGCTCCCCGTGACCCGAGCGAAGATCGGATAAAGCGGTAGAAGATGAATGAATGAATGAATGAATGAGTTTACCTTTGCAATGATTTTTTTAAATAACTGAGTTTAAAAGAGCATCATGTATAAATGCTTGTTGTGTTTAAGGTATTTATTATATTATATATATATATATATATATCTATATATCTATATATATATATATATATAGATATATATATATATATATATATATATATATATATATAAAGAGCCATATATAATATTATAAGTAATATACATATATAATATAATATATTATATTAATAATAATAATACATTATATAATATAATACATTATATTAATACAAAGAGTCAAACAAAAATGTGCCCTGAACTAATAAAATGAGTTCTGTTTAAAGGACATGTGGAAATGTCATTAATGCGTTATTAACAGTTTTGTGTGAATAGAATTTAAATCTAGTATACACCGTACAAAAAAGATGACTATAATCACAAATAGACCACATGCAAAATGGGTTTTCAAATCCTGCTTGCATATTGCATGATTCCACTGTATGCAAGTATGTAAGATATATAAATCAAAAGGTGGAAGTTTTTAGTATATTTCATTTTCAAATAATTCAGGCCATTAAAACAATTTTTTTTTAAATAAACGTGTGTAAATAACAATAATGCTAATGTCCTCCATGATGCATTTCCCATGAGAGCCACATGCAATAGCTAGCCTGTGAACTTGTAATTATAATATAACCCTAGCCATTAGTATCAGAGTCCTGCTAAATTGGCTGAATGGCGAGGACAAAAACTTGTAATAGTGCAGGAAAATCTGGTCATTAAGGTGATTGGTGAAGCTTCTTGCTCGAGTGCACAGTTAAAGCAAACTGTGTTACTGAATGACTGTAGGGCACTCGATTAATCCAAATAATGGCTAGAAAGGCAGATGGTGTATTATGGAATTCCTGCTGCTTTATTTGGGGGATTATTCTTGCCGCTAAAAGTCATCTTTTATATTGAATATCTCGTGTTGTCTTGCATCGTACTAGCAAATTCCTAGTCAGTCATTTAAATTCCCTTTCATTTACATCTCAGATACGCAGCAGGAGTTGCTGATGAATTAGCTCGGAAATTCTTGGAAGGGATGAGGATAAGAACTCGGATCGCAGAAGATGTGCGCCGGGAATTTGTCTTTCCTGCAATCTTTTCAATAACACATCTAATTACGCTAATCAAATCCTTGAGCGGCGTCGGTTTTGGCAGGATCAGGTTAATATAGGATGGGATTGGCAAACATCACTGTAGGATTACAGCTGTTAACTAAAAGTTTATCTGCTTTTTGTGTCAGATCAGTGCGCGTGCTTAACCCCCGTCCCGCACTCCTCTGGAGGCTTCTCTCAGATTCGGTAGAGAGGATTTAGCGGCAGCGTTGGGAACATCTGCCGCATCTGTAATGAAAATACCCAGATCTGC
Source organism: Kryptopterus vitreolus (assembly GCA_030449085.1). NCBI lineage: Eukaryota > Metazoa > Chordata > Actinopteri > Siluriformes > Siluridae > Kryptopterus > Kryptopterus vitreolus. The sequence continues at coordinate 2,254,541 of JACRUU010000020.1, forward strand.
TTGCTCCAGTGTTGACAGTTACATCGGGAAAAAAAGCAACTCGCAGGGAGATGCTTAATGTGCCGGGTCTTCTGTGTGGTCACACAAACGCGTGCTGTGTGGGGGTGGACCTTGCGCTCTGGCAATAAAAGGTCTGTCGTTTTAATCCTATGTGAATCATCTTAAGAATAGCTTGTTCACAGCAACACGACAACGTGGCATTAAGCACCCCTGACTCAGGCCTGCACCAAACAACTGCTTTAATCAACCACTTAGATTAGCATCAGTGCTTAAACCATGTAGTAATCACGGAGCTCCACGGGGTGCTGCAGATGGCGTCGTCTCCTCTCCAATTCACGCCTGTGCGTCGCTCCGTCTATCCTGGCGCTTTCGAATTTCCAAGCTCCTGCTACTTAAGATAGTAGCACTGTTTAATATTCATCCGTATTTTTGTAGAGCGCGAATTGAACATGTATTATTCAAAACAGGCGCAGTGGAGCAATACAAATGAATGATTAGCTACCTAGCCACAGTAATAAATCATAAGGGGGAGAGGCAGTCACTTCAGAATGTCATAGTCCTCTAAATGCCTCAAAACAGGTATACAAGAGAACAAGTGTGTTAGAGATATAATGCACAGGTCCTTACTCCCAAAGTGCAGTCAAACGTCTGTACTTTACTATTACTCACTTGTACACTAGGAACTACTACTATTACTGTTTATTTATCTAGTAATATCTCTTCTACCATTACTACTTCTACAGGCACTTCTTTTACTACCTCTTTTACTACTGAAAGCAGTTCTAATACTACGTCTACATTTGCTACTATTACTACTTTATATACTAAAACCTCTTATGCTACTTTTTTTTTTACTACTAATACCTCGTCTACTACAACTACAACCATTATTACTACCACTACTACATCTGCTAGTAGTATTTCTGCTAATACGAATAGTGCTTCATCTACTAATACATCTTATACTGCTACTTCTACTACCTTTATTTATTTTTTTAATACTAATACCCCTGCTACTACAACTACATTTACATTTACGTTGGCTGTATTTAGGAGACGTGCTTTAGGTCTCCATCTAAGGATAAATTCATTCATGAAGGGTAAATACAAACTTAAGTACACAAGCATAGACAGTTGATTTATTTATTCATTCATCTTCTACCGCTTTATCCGATCTTCACTCGGGTCACGGGGAGTCTGTGCCTATCTCAGGCGTCTATGGGCATTAAGGCAGGATACACCCTGGATGGAATGCCAACCCATCGCAGGGCACACACACACACACATTCACACACACATTCATACACTAGGGACAATTTTCCAAGGTGCCAATCAACCTACCGTGCATGTTTTTGGACCGGGAGGAAACCGGAGAACCCGGAGAAAAACCTCCTTGAGGCACGGGGAGAACATGCAAACTCCACACACACATGACCGAGCCGGGAATCGAACCCGGATCCTGGCGGTGTGAGGCGAATGTGCCTCACAGTTGATTTATTTATTTATGGATTTCTGGACAGTGAGAGGAAAGAAGTGTTAGGATGGGTGTTGTTGGAAGAGGTGTGTCTTCAATCGGCGTTTGAATGTAGACAGTGTCTCCGCTGTTCAGACCTCCAGTGGAAGTTTGTTCCACCACCTCGGTGCCAGAACAGAGAAGAGCCTTGAGCTGGTCTTACCTTTTACCCTGAGAGACGGTGGAACCAGGTGAGCAGTACGGGAGGTGATGAGGTTTCGGAGGTATGAAGGTGCCGATCCATTTTTGGCTTTGTAGGCGAGCATCAGGTTTGAATGTGATGCTTGAGAGCAGATACAGGAAGCCAGTGGAGCGAGCGCAGCAGTGGAGGTGGTGTGAGAGAATTTAGGCAGGTTGAACACGAGTCGCGCAGCTGCATTTTGAATCATTTGCAGTGGACGAATGGCGTTCTGAGGTAGAACCTGCCAGTAGAGAGTTACAGAAGTCCAGTCTCGAGGACCTGAGCAGCCTGTGTGTATAAAACTGGTCCAATCCTTCTGATGCTGTAGAGAAGGTGACGACAAGAGCGAGTAACAACTACTACTTCTACTACTACTACTACACTGTGTTGGGAAAGATACGTTAATAATGTAAAAGGTTACAGATTACCCTATTCAAAATGTAATAAGTAGTGTAACTTTTCAAATACTTTATAAAAGCAATCGGAAAAAAAAGAGATAAAAATAAAGTAACGGATTACTTTTTTGATTACTTTCAAGTTCCTAATGGATATTTTGAACGGAATAATTTCCAAACATTTATAACTTATAGACTCTTGTTTACTACTTCCTCTTCTTCCTCTTCTTATTCTTATTCTTATTGTTATTATTATTATTATTATTATTGGGGGCACGGTGGTTTAGTGGTTAGCACGTTCGCCTCACACCGCCAGGGTCCGGGTTCGATTCCTGTCTCGGCCATGTGTGGTGTGGAGTTTGTGCATGTTCTCCCCGTGCCTCAGGGGTTTTTTCTCTGGGTTCTCCGGTTTCCTCCCCGGTCCAAAAACATGCACGGTAGGTTGATTGGCACCTTGGAAAATTGTCCCTAGTGTATGTGTGTGTGTGTGTGTGTGTGTGTGTGTGTGTGTGTGCAATGGGTTGGCATTCCATCCAGGGTGTATCCTGCATTTTTCTTCAACAACTATATTTTCTTTATTTACTAATACATATTTTACTAGTGCTACTGCCTCTAAAAACATTAAGCTATTTCTCATCCTTTTTTTTTTTTTTACAAATAAATAATATAAATATTGAATAAATGCTATAAATATAATACATTTATAATATTTATAAATATAAATAATGTATACATTTTGTGTAGTAGCTTCAGTGTTGCAGAGTCTGGCAGTGTCTGCTTAAAATCCTAAATATAAATGTTTTCCAGCATTAAATCATTTGTGAGATCCCGTCAAAATGTAGTCTAAGAACTTTTCACTCTTGTCTTGGAATGCTTCAGACTGGACTTTCTCGTGAAGATGACCCTCCATATTTTATGTGCTATAGTAATATCTGTTATTAAAACACAACCATGAAAAATAGACATTTTAACAGCCTGAAAAACAAGTGGGAAAAAGGCAAGATTTTTTTAAAAAAACTTTTCAATGATACACATGTATCTTTCAATTGTTTGTCAGTGCTAATTATTAATAATAAAATAATAATAATAATAATAATAATAATTATTATTATTATTATTACGTATACAGCTCTATTACGGATTTGTCGCATTGGTGGATGCAAGAAAATATGTTGTTAATTTACCGTGATATACAATAATGATCAAAAATACCATGAAATAAAAACAAACTTGAAGTAACTCAAGTAGGAAACAGCGACGAATGAAAACGCCAAAACCTTGTCGCAGGGTCCATCGCATAAGTGTCATGGCCAGGCAACGTGCAATGCCAATCACTTTGGCAGTATGAGCAGAACCACACACTCCAGACCATAATGCAAATGATGCAATAATGCACTTGTAATGGTTTACATCACTTTATGTCATACCATTGCCCCCTATGGGTCATAACACAGTCAATATATACTGAAGCAACAGGTTACATCCACATGATCGAAAACCGTCATGACCATTAATCAATTCTATTTATCTATCAATTCTATAAAATCTGTCAGAACAATGGAATCAGTTTGAGTCGATTTGTGCTTCTCTCACACACACACACACACACACACACACACACACACACACACACACACACACACACACACACACAACACACAAACACAGACACACACACACACACACACACACACACACACACACACACACACACAGACACACACACACACACACACACACACACACACACACACACACACAGACACAGACACACACACACACACACACACACACATAAAACAGATAGACACACACAGACACAGACACACACACACAAGACACACAACACACACAGACACAGACACACACACACACCACCTACACACATAGACACACACAACACACCAGGACACACACACACACACACACACACACAGACACACACACACACACACACACACACACACACACACACACACACACAGACACACACACACACACACACACACACACACACACAGACACACACAGACACACACACACACACACACATACACACACACACAGACACACACACACACACACACACACAGACACACACAGACACACACACACACACACACACACAGACACACACACACACACACACACACACACACATACACACACACCTACACACACACACACACACACACACACACACACACACACACACACACATACACACACAGACACACACACACACACACACACACACACACACACAGACACACACACACACACACACACACACACACACACACACACACACACACACACACACACACACACACACACACACACACAGACACACGACACACACACACACACACACAGACACACACACACACACACACACACACACACACACACACACACACACACACACACACACACACACACACACACACACACACACACAGACACACACACAGACAAACACAGACACACACACACACACACACACACACACACACACACACACACACACACACACACAGACACACACACACACACACACACACACACACACACACACACACACACACACACAGTTCGTACTTACTGAAGATAAATTCATAATGATCTGGATGAACTGAAAAGGACACAGCGGTGTACTCTGGTCATACGCTGCCTCATTTATTTATTTATTTATTTATTTAAAATATGTGCTTAGTTTAACGAAAGAGCTGCCTCTTCTGCTTGTTAGAGAGAATGAAATACACACACTGGTACTTATGCTGCAGATTTATAACCCTGGCAATGCATGGGATTGGGGGGGGGGGGCATCCTGTTTTTAATGCGACACTGGGAACACTCTGTGTGCCAATACTATTTGTTCAAACTGCATTCTTCAAAGTTAAGATGTTTAAAACCGGCCAGCCGGCTCTCTGTTATGTTGGATCCAAAAAAAAAAAAAAGAAAAGAAGAAAAAAAAAAAAAAAAAAAAAATAAAAAAAAGCGTTTTAAAGGCAATCGTGAGTGTGTTAATTGCGTGTCAGAACAACTGAGTGTTGCCTGACTCGCCTCACCTTGTACCAAAATACAATTAAAATCTAATTAAATTCAGGCACATGGTATGCGCTCCTTGATTGTTCGTTGACGTTCGGCAGACACTTTACACAGACGTGTGCGATTCCTGCGCAGATGCCTCCGTTTACTTCAGCGCGTTAATCACCATCTCGTTTCTCGGCAGGCATTGTTCGCCCGGGCAAGCTTCGCCACAGTAAGTAGGAGAAAGATGTAGATGTGGGTGAAGCAGCTATGATAATACAATATGCGAGCAATATTTCATCTGTAGATCACGGTGTAAATTAAGGCATCAATCTTAGTAGTGAGTCTCTGTGTCTAAAGGGCCGTAATTAGTGCACTGGAGAAATGAACTTGACCATCTTTCCGGCGTATATTTCTATTCTATGCCAAATGAGAAATGACGCATGGGGGATGCGCACAGCGCGGCGTAATGATTTTGAAATATTAGTATCCCTTTATGATCATTTTCGTTCTCAGTAGGCAGGACACGGGGCATTGCAGGCCAAAAGTGACTCGTGCAAGTTTCTGAGACAGCTAGTAGGCCTTGTATTTGTTCCATTCATTCATTCATTCATCTTCTACCCCTTTATCCGATCTTCCCTCGGGTCACGGTGAGTCTGTGCCAATCTCAGGCGTCTATGGGCATTAAGGCAGGATACACACTGGATGGAATGCCAATCGCAGGGCACACACACACACATTTACACACACATTCATACACTAGGGACAATTTTCCATGGTGCCAATCAACCTACCGTGCATGTTTTTGGACCGGGGGAGGAAACCGGAGAACCCGGAGAAAAACCCCCTGAGGCACGGGGAGAACATGCACAAACTCCACACACACATGGCCGAGACGGGAAGCAAACCCTGGCGAACGTGCTAACCACTAAGCCACCGTGCCCCCTTTTGTATTTGTTCCAGTTAAAGTTAAATCTATAGATGACTGCCACCACTTTTAAAGGTTATTAATGCTCGGAATGAATTGACAAAAGGAACAACAATTCTCGAACGCATAAAGACCAAAATAGGGACATTTAAAAGGCTAGAACATGTGTTGACACACTTCCACTCAGTGCCTTGAGTTCCGGCCAATTTTTAGCCCACACGCTGTGCTGAATGTCACGCATCCTGGTATGTGGGAGTCTCAATGTCAGAGTCTGATCAGCGACTCACAATCTGTATACATTTTTCCAGGTGTGCGACCTTGCGACGTTGTCCAGCAAAGTGTTGCTATTGGGGATAGGGGAATTTCTTACATTTGACAGTCTTTTTTTTTGCATTCTGATAAAAACAAGCTAACATCAGGTGTGTAGTGCAAATGAGAAGCCAGACACGTAGCAGCAATTCTAATAAATGAGAGAAAGTAGAAGTAAAAGTTCAAAGTAAAACAAACGGAGAAATAGCAAGATGTGCAGTGACACGCTTGCTTACTTCGACTATTTCCATAATCCCTGGATTGAGAGGAAATGTTCTAATTTTACCACCAAAACTCTTGTTGGTTCTTGATGTGTATATATATATATATATATATATATATATATATATATATATATATATATATATATATATATATATATATATATATATATATAATTTAACGCTTTCAACAGGTGATCTTTACTTACTGTAAATTAAAATTAAAATTTTATTTGTCACATACATACATATTATGTCACATACATACATAATACATACAAATTACGACATATAAACATAATGGAAAGGCAAGAAAAAGAAAAGAAAAATAGTGCAGACATTATAAATAAATGTAAATATGAAAGATAAAGTAGAATAAAAATAAAAAATAGAATAGAAACGACATCTTAAAAAAAAAAAAAATTTTTTATATATATATATATATATATATATATTTTTTTTTTCCCTTCTTCAGCCATTGGGAATCAATCAGGTGGGATTGGGGAAAATGGGAAAATAATAAATGTTATGCATAAAGGCACTGTGTATGCAAGCACGGATGAGACGAACATCTGGAATAAAGTGTTGGCCGGACAAACTCATACATTTTTCCCTGCGTACACCAGCAGTAAAGTCTTATAAAAACAAACTAACACCAGGTGTGTCGTGCAAACGAGAAGGCGGACATGTAGCACCGATTCCTATAAACGAGACACCAGATTACTTATGCCTTTATTAGAAAATTCAGCTTTAATGGCAGAGAAAGAAAAATGATGTACGTCATTCTTCCTTTATTCCTGTTAAATCAAAACTGCAGAAGAAAGTTATGCGCCCAAAACCAAAGCCACTAATCTCTATATAGGGCCATTTATTTGCCATTTTCAGTGGACTATTGTCTACCGTATTTAGGAAAAAGGACTAAGATGTAGGAATATTGTATGTTAAAGATTGTAAAGTTAGCCTAAAGCTGCAGCATTAAAAAAAAAAAAAACAGAAACCCTTTGGATGTAGTGATGTTGACGTCCATTCTTTTCCCCATTCAACTTGTAAATATGACACAGGGAATGGGAGAGATAAAATATGTCCAGAAAAAATAAAAAGTGCTTTTCCAATCTCCCCCTCCAAACAACAACAAAAAAATCACACCGATGTAAAGTTATTTACATTATTTATTTATTTTGCAGGTAAGAAATATCTGCAACCCAGTTCACCTTAAACAAAACGATGAACCCGATAACATCCCAATCCCGCTCGGTGTATCTGTATACATTCTATATGTCGTGAAATTTGCCTTTGCCCTGGTTTCCGCTGCTTATTCAGGTTGCAGTGCTGAGGCAACATCAGCATGACACATTTCACGTTGACTTATGTAAATATCCATCAACCGGCGTAGAAAACCGCGAGGTATCATTCCCAGAAAGTCGCCAAAGATTATGCAACCTGTGAAGGAATATGGTGTTATAAAGACCGGTGTTGGTGCACCGCTTGAGTCACAGCGGCGTACCCTGAGTCATTTAGAGGCTAATGGAGTATTTCCTCTCAAGCAACATTATCTTGATGTACGCTCATAAGCAAGGAGCCTGAGCCACGGAGAATGGCCTGAACTCTCTTCACAGTCTGGCAATGGATGAGTCATGAAAAATCCAACAAAAGGAGAAACCAGATGTAGATAGTAATCTATGTGTAACCCTCAATAAGGAGTGGGAAATACTTGAATACCTTCCTGTGCGTATGTACATGCATGGCAAGGCATTTAGCAAACTGGATGCAAAATGCCTTTAACTGTGTATTATATTAGTATTAGGAATAGTATACAGTATATTGGTATATATAGTAATAGTATATAGTATATTGGAAGATATATAGTATATATAGTAATAGTATATAGTATATTGGAAGACGTGACCTTTGTCACCTTTATCCTGTTGGTCTAAGCATTGTCATCAAGCTGCAGCCGGGTTGATGCTGATGCTGAAGGACGAGGAGCCCCTTTGTTAACCCTTTGTTCTTTGAACCTGGTTAAATGCATAAACCCGGCATCTGTCTCACCTTTAACTGATGCCCAAGAGGAATAGAAACTATAGCATGATGAGGCAGATGAGGCGGCGAGACCAGTCAATAGACCAGGGATCACTAACCTTTTTGCAACTGAGAGCTACTACATGGACACTGAGTCATAGAAAGAGATACCGGTTTGAAATACTCCTCTGAAATAACACATTTGCCTTTAATTATATATTATTATTAATTATTAATGATACTCGTTTATCTATGTGAATACACTACGAGTTAACTACATTTTACATTTTAGATGCATCTCACTGATGAGTTGTGCAATCTTTATAGCAAGCCTGAGAGATACTCATGTGCTCGTTGGGGGCCACGTTGGTGACCCCTGCAATAGACCATGTCCTCTCTCTCTCTGTTGTTTACTAGCTATACACAGTGTTTCAACTAAGCGAAAGATGCAAGCCAGTGGCCCTATTAGTCTTCTAGTCGGGACATTTGGAAAGTGCAAAACTCAAGGAAAACAGAATGTATACATTTAAATGAAATTCCCATGCAATGTGTTTGTGTGTGTGTGTGTTTTTTTTCTTCCTCATACTGGAAATGAGAATCAGATAAATGTGTGCAACATCTACCTTCCTAACCCAGGAGACCAATCCAAGGCTGTAAAGTTAATACCCCTGTAGTGGACATTACTCCCAAATGTACTTGTTCCTTGCGCAAAGGATGCAATTTTAGAGATCGACTGTGTATTGTGTTCTGTAGAAAATGTCTTCGTATTTGCCTGCAAACAGATCCGGGATTTTCAGCACAAGGTAATTTATTTCTTTATACCCCGAACGGAACAAACAAGTGAAAATTGGAGCGCGTTTGATGATGTGATTTGATTAGAATTCCCTCGGAAGTGATTTCAGTCATTTTGCTAGCACACCTGTGTGTTCCGAGTAAAACAAAAGGGAGAAATAGTGAGATACGCCATGACACGCTTGTTTACTTCGACTATTTCCATAATGCAAGGATTGAGAGGAAATGTTCTAATTTTATATATATATAAGGGGGCACGGTGGCTTAGTGGTTAGCACATTCGCTTCACACCGCCAGGGTCCAGTTTCGATTCCCGTCTCGGCCATGTGTGTGTGTGGAGTTTGCATGTTCTCCCCGTGCCTCAGGGGTTTTTTCTCCGGGTTCTCCGGTTTCCTCCCCGGTCCAAAAACATGCACGGTAGGTTGATTAGCACCTTGGAAAATTGTCCCTAGTGTATGAATGTGTGTGTGAATGTGTGTGTTTGTGTGTCGTGCGATGGGTTGGCAGTCCATCCAGGGTGTATCCTGCCTTAATGCCCATAGACGCCTGAGATAGGCACAGACTCCCCGTTTCCTGAGGGAAGATCGGATATAGCGGTAGAGGATGAATGTAATCTTTACTTACTTGCTATTCCACTTCAGCCATTGTGAATAAATCAGGTATGGGAAAAAAAAAACACCATTACACATAAAAGCAAGGTGTATTCAAGCATGGCTGAGAAGAACATCTGGAATAAAGTGTTGGCCAGATGAGAACAAACTGATACATTTTTCCCTGCGCACACCGACAGTAAAGCTCCAGGGCTGATTATGCCTGGTGTTCCAAACACTGTCATGATGATTGATGTCGTTAAATCTGCTTTGGCTATGAGGTTAGCCATAGTTTAAGTTGCCTAATTAAATTTTGAGAAGATAATGAGCCCAAACAAACATGCAAATTCAAGGGGAAAAAAAGTGTGAAAAAAGTGTGAAACAGTGTTTTTTAATAATGATAATAATAATAATAATAATAATCGTATATATATATATATATATATATATATATATATATATATATTTATTTATTTTTGACCACAATAGAATTCCTAGAAATTAGGAATTACATAAAAAAAAACATTTTATATTAATCGACCTTCCAATGGGGAAGAGTTTACCGTTTTAATCAAACGTCTCAAACGTTCTACAGGATAAAGTTCGCATCATTTTCCTTTGCACCATTCCATTTCCTCATTTTAGTGCCTTTATAATAACCACTGCTATCAATATTATGTGCGTGTCACCACTGAACATCTGACATCCTTCACTCTGTCGTTATGCGTCAGCTACGTAAGCATTTCCTCATTGTCCAGCTGATCATATTGCTTCCTGGAGAGTAATAGGGAAGAGATCACTTAGCTCCTGTGATTTTAGTAGCCGCACTGAATTTGAAAGTGGAACATTTTGGACCATTACCGAAATACTGCAGATCCTTTAAAAACAAAAAAAGTGGTCTCGGGGTCCCTTTTGCCGGATTGAAGTATTTTATTCTGCCAGCTTTATTACGAGGGATGATAAGTGAGCACCAAAGGAATTCACTCTGTCCTAGCAGCAGATTGTGTAGAGGTCATCCGTTCTGTCAGTAGTGCTAATGCAGGCTATGCCTATGATCTGTGACTTTCTTAGGGAATCCATAGTTATAACTATGATCACACTTTCCCTCTTTCTGGAGAAAGTTTTTTTCTTCTTTATTCTCGTTTGTTTTAAATCGGAATAGCTCGGAACGAGGAATGGAATTTCCGCAGTGGTATGGGAAGAGTTTTATCGTAAATAGGGTGGAGTCTATAGCTTATAGGCTATCGAAATTTTGCTCCATAAGATTTTAGATCATGGCTGTGAGGTTGCTGAAGGTCGGCAAATTGACCCGGACGTTCCATCCATTTAATCCCATAAGCTATTCACTGGGGTTGAGGTCAAGATTCTGTGCAGGCCAGTCAAATTGCTTCATCCCCAAATATTGCCTTTGTGCCCATAGGTATTATTACACGATCACAGTGCTGTATTCAGTATTCATAAAAAAAGTTTATTATTTTTTAAATTTATGTATCTATTATTTAAATTTTGTTATTTTTTGCAACCGGATACAAATGTTCAATATTTTCTCCCCATTATTCTACACTCAGTACCACCTATATTAATCATTAATTAAATTACAGAAGGGTTAGTGGTTATCACGTTCGCCTCACACCGCCAGGATTCGGGTTCGAGTCCCCTCTCAGCCATGTGTGTGTGGAGTTTGCATTTTCTCCCCGTGCCTCTGGGAGTTTTTCTGCGGTTTCCTCCCGGTCCAAAAACATGCACGATAGGTTGATTGGCACCTTGGAAAATTGTCCTTAGTGTATGAATGTATGTGAGTGAGAGTGAGTGTGTGTGTGTCCTGCGATGGGTTGGCATTCCATCCAGGGTGTATCCTGCCTTAATGCCCATAGACGCCTGAGATAGGCACAGGCTCCCCGTGACCCGAGTGAAGATCGGATAAAGCGGTAGAAGATGAATGAATGAATGAATGAATTACAGAATTCTAGAAATGTCCGAATTGGAGGATATTGTAGGAGATTCACAGAGTTGAGGATATCACTGTATTCTGCTCTATCCATCTTACCACCAACCCTGACTAGTTACCATGTCCCTGCTGCAAAAACAAAAACCAAACACTCCCAGAGAATGACGTTATTACCGTTATTCTTCACTTTGGGGGCGTTTTTTTTGTGTAAGTGATGATTGTTGCCTTCTTTCCCTCAGACATAACATTTAGAATTGAGGCCAAACAATTTAATCTTGGTTTTATCAGACCAGAGAATCTTGTTTCATACAGTCCTCCAAGTGCTTGTTTGTAAAGTCTCAGCAGGCTCACATCGATTATAGACTGAGGAGAGTCTTCCAGTCTGCCATAAAGCTCCCGATTGGTGGAGGGTAAAAGGAAAACGCTACAACATTAACAGTGTGTTTCCAAGTTAGAGGCGGCGGTTTGGTAAAGGCTCTGATGATCAGGTGTTCCCACACTTTTGCGCTGTTTGCATCAGGTTGCACACGATCCACAACTTAGTCTAGTCCTCAGCCTTGTGTTCTTGTAGCTCTATGTTGTGTTATATGTAAAAGGAAAAACTGTTGTTGTGTAGCTCTATGTGGTGTTATGTTATATGTTGTTTTGTAGCTCTATGTTGTGTTATATGTTTGTTTGTAGCTTTATGTTTGTGTTATACTATGTCGTTTGTAGCTTTGCTATGTTGTGTTATATGTTGTTTTGTAGCTCTATGTTGTGTTATATGTTGTTTGTAGCTCTATGTTGTGTTTATATGTTGTTTGTGTTTGTTAGCTCTATGTTGTGTTATATGTTGTTTGTAGCTCTATGTAGTTGTGTTATATGTTGTTTGTAGCTCTATGTTGTGTTATAGTTATGTTTATATGTTGTTTGTAGCTCTATGTGTGTGTGTTATATGTTGTTTGTAGCTCTATGTTGTGTTATATGTTGTTTGTAGCTCTATGTTGTGTTATATGTTGTTTGTAGCTCTATGTTGTGTTATATGTTGTTTGTAGCTCTATGTTGTGTTATATGTTGTTTGTAGCTCTATGTTGTGTTATATGTTGTTTGTAGCTCTATGTTGTGTTATATGTTGTTTGTTGTGTAGCTCTATGTTGTGTTATATATGTTGTTTATGTTGTTTGTAGCTCTATGTTGTGCTATATGTTGTTTGTAGCTCTATGTTGTGTTATATGTTGTTTGTAGCTCTATGTTGTGTTATATGTTGTTTGTAGCTCTATGTTGTGTTATATGTTGTTTGTAGCTCTATGTTGTGTTATATGTTGTGTTGTTTGTAGCGTTTGTAGCTCTATGTTTGTGTTATATGTTGTTTTATGTTGTTATATGTTTAGCACCAAGGTTCTGGAGAAACGTTGTCTCATTTCACTGTGTACTGCGTCAGCTATATATGGTTGTAATGACGATAAAACCTCTTGACTTGACTTGACTTGATGGCCGTATATGGTGAATTCCAGAGATGCAATACACAGTGCAGATACCAGTGAATTAATTAATTAATTCATCTTCTACCGCTTTATCCGATCTTCCCTCGGGTCACGGGGAGTCTGTGCCTATCTCAGGCGTCTATGGGCATTAAGGCAAGATACACCCTGGATGGAATGCCAACCTATCGCAGGGCACCGGGCACACACACACACACACACACACACACACACATATTCATACACTAGGGACAATTTTCCAAGGTGCCAATCAACCTACCGTGCATGTTTTTGGACCGGGGAAGAAACCGGAGAACCCGGAGAAAAAAAAAACCCCTGAGGCACTGGGGAGAACATGCAAACTCCACATACATGGCCGAGACGGGAATCGAACCCGGACCCTGGCGGTGTGAGGCGATCGTGCTAAGCCCTAAGCCACCGTGCCCCACTTTTTGTTCAGGTTAATGTAAATAAGTTTGGGCTTTTTTGACGTGCTTAGATCAAATCTGTATCCCATTGATAACTGGAACTGACATCATATTAATATATTAATACAAAGACGAATTTAACATTTTGTTATCTAATGAATGTATGTGGGATGAATGTCCACCATATAATACCCAAGCCAAGAACAGATGATGAGATGGAGGTAGAGGTGGTTGAGGCTTTGGCCTCTGGACCGGAAGGTGCCAGGTTCAAATCCCACCACCGCCAAACAGCCACTGGTGGGCCCTTGAGCAAGACCCTTAACCTTCAATTGCTCAGTTGTAAGTCTGCCAAATGCCGTATATGTAAATAATGATCAGGTGATCGGGAAGGTTTTTGTTCGCAGTCATGTTTACATCATGTAGCTAGGTGGTTAAGGCACTGGGTAACTGATCGCAAGGTCGGGATTCGAGCCCCGGTAATGCCAAGCTGCCGCCCTTGGGTCCTTAAGCACCCAGTGCTCCAGAGGTGCCATATCATGGCTGACCCTGTGCTCTGACCCCAGATTCCAAAAAAAAAAAAAAAAAAAAAATGGTTATGTGATTTGCTGAGCTGTAAATAAAGTCTATTCTACTATATTCTATCACTGACACCCTCTGTCTTATCTACATTAGCCAGACTTTGTATTGCCTTCTGCTTTGCTCACTGTTAGCTAGACTCGAGTGATAGCCAGGAAATGATACACCGGTCATTTATAAAAGATGTGATGTGACAAGAAATGGGCGCAATGAGAAGCAGAATTATACACCAAGTAGATTAAAACTAAAGTATCAACTACTGGTTTGAAAATGTAAGTACAGATAATGATGTAAAAATGTAATGAGTGAAAGTAAATATTTGTCCAAAGGAATAAATAGTAAAGTACAAAATGCACGGATACCAGAAAAATCTCCTAAACTGCACTAAAGATATATTTATTACTTCCCACCCTTGGTTCTGAACATCTTCACGCTATCGGTAGGATTGTTCTGAAAACCTTAGATAGGCAATGTCCATTAGTCGTATTCGATTCATAAAAATGTAGCAGTGATTTGGAAGTGTTCAGTGCAATATTTTATAGGCGATAGATTTCGACATCACACATCATCTTCACATGCCAAATAAACAGAGCTGGAATACAGCAGAGACTGACCCATGACAACAAGACCTTTCTGTCAACTTGGATGGCTACAACAGCTTGGCTTCTATTTACGTATGTCCTGAGAGTCAAAAGGATCATTTTCATTTCTCTGTACATATGTGTGTGTGTGTGTGTGTGTGTGTGTGTGTGTGTGTGTGTGTGTGTGCAGTCCTTCACACATTTAAGATTTATGCTTCATATTTGTATTATTACGCAAGTATATCTCATTTTTCATAATTTGATATAGTATATGGATGCTCAGGATGTAAAATGTAGAGCGCACCTTTTCTGGCCATAAGCAAACTAAGTGGTCACTTAAGGCGCAACCACCTGGGGGGTATTATTATTATTATTATTACTATTATTAATATTAATATTATTATTATACATTCATGCAAAGGTTCTATATGTATTAGTAATTATAACCCATTATAATTACTAAGCAATATTTCGATTATATCTCAAGATTAACTGTTACAAATATTTGATCTGTTCATCCAGTGAAAAGACAGTTACAGTGGTATCTCGGTGTGCGTCGCTCTCAGTGTACTTCGACTTCAGTTAGAGTCGGATTTTGCGTCGGGAACCCTTCAGTCGTTCCCTTCAGTTTACGTCACGTTCGCCTGGTGTGCCATATAGAGGAACACGCTAATCTGCTTCCCCGATCATGACCTGAGACAAATGGGATAATTTAGTTCGGTTAATTCAGTCGTATTCAGTCAAAGTCGCTTTCTGAGGAACGAATTAACGACGTACACCGAGGCACCACTGTATAATATTTATTAATTATAATTAATCAATTATTATTATGAGGGGCACGGTGGCTTAGTGGTTAGCACGTTCGCCGCACACCGCCAGGGTCCGGGTTCGATTCCCGTCTCAGCCATGCGTGTGTGTCCTGTCTGCAAACTGGCTTCAGGTGAGTCTGATTAGTACTCGGGTGATTGCTAACCCTGGGAGAGTCACACAGAGCCGTGCCATTTACCTGTTTTTATACCGAATTTGTATTTACAAAC
>JACRUU010000020.1:2275551-2415551 GCA_030449085.1 Kryptopterus vitreolus
TTATACAATCTTATTGCTTTGGGACATCGGGACCCAACATTGTGCTCCCTGGTGTGTGTTTCTTTCTATCCCTGAAGAAGCTTCTATACTTATCCAAAGTGGCATGTAGAGAATGGAAGTCATTGTCCATTATGGTTAAAACTTTGTCTTTTCACAGTTCTACCAATTTAATTGATAATACAATGGTAAACGATTTCATCACTTTGCACACCTTGTCAAAAAGAAAAAAAAAAAAAAAAGCAATGTCGTCGTCCCATCTCTCCAACAATGACAGACTATTGGAAAATCCATAGTACATAAGAGAGCCACAACCTTCTCTCAGTCTCTTTCAGAATTAGAGGCTCAGACTCTTCTATCTCACACACACACTGTCTCAGTGTTATTCACCCCTTCCAGTTTAGCATTTATAACCACCCTGGGAAATCACCATGTCATCACCATTTTAACATAAACCTCGTTAGTACAGATCGTCCTCTGTCCGGCTAACGCCGAAGCACAGCTAGGAAATGTTCAATATCACAGGCACATTTCAAATAGAGAGAATATTTCACAAATTGCACTAATGGCTACGACGATGATTTAAACAGTTGGAAATGAGACACAAATAGGAAAGCTGATTGGCTGGGAATTGTAGCGGTGTAAAAAAGCTAAAAGGTTCATAATTAACATGTGATCTTCAGGGGCATGCGGAATTTATCATATAATGAATTCTGATACAGTTTTTTATTTTTGGAAATATATATATATATATATATATTTTACCCCATTAAGATGAATTCATCACCGGGTTCCTGCAAACGGACATTCCTTTTACTTTGGTACGAGTGTCGATGGGAATTCCACTGTGTTCACTGGTGCCTTGCAAATGGGAATTCAAATGGTGTCAACATGCCAATTCCGATCTTTGTTTATTTGTTGTGCAAAGTGGGAAAAAGTATTAGGAAGTAAGTAAAAAAAGTGAGTAAATTTTTTTTCTGCGATATAGAAAGAACAGCAGGCCGTATTGAGCTTCTGAGCTTCAATAACAAGCATTAACATCACAGGCTTTTTTTTTTTAAATGCAGCTTATCCATTTATATTGCTTAAATAAATGATTAATAATATAATAAATAAATATGAATTTTTTCACATCGGTGAGTAGTGAAGTCCATTAGTGTGAATGAATTTTAGGTGTGGGCCACGGTGGCTTAGTGGCTAGCATGTTCGCCTCACACCTCCAGGGTCCGGGTTCGATTCCCGTCTCCGTGTCTCAGGAGGTTTTTCTCCGGGTTCTCCGTTTTCCCCCCTGGCTCCAAAAACATGCACGGTAGGTTGATTGGCACCTTGGAAAATTGTCCCTAGTGTATAAATGTGTGTGAATGTGTGTGTGTGTGTGTGTGTGTCCTGTGATGGGTTGGCATTCCTCCAGGGTGTATCCTGCCTTAATGCCCATAGACGCCTGAGATGGGCACTGAACTCTGTGGACCCGAGGGAAGATCGGATAAAGCGGTAGAAGATGAATGAATGAATGAATGAATGAATGAATGAATGAATGAATGTTCAAATGGAATCTTATTATTAGTTCTTTAATGCTAAGAAATTTCAGAGCACTGGATCTTATTGATAAATCTTATTGATAGATCTTGTTTATTAAAAAAAAAGATAAAATGATGAATTAACAAGTCCAGAATCAAGTTTTTAACCAAACTTGTGGACAGCTTTTTCCTTTTTATTTTTTTTACAGTAAGAAGAGTTTATATAGAATTTATATTTATAATTTATTATGATTTTACCTGGAGTATAATATAACAAAATATCAATGCAAATTGTGGCACTGAAGTGCATTTCTACGCAAGAGTAAATGCAATAGGAAAAAGGGTAAAGAGTAAATGCATTAGGAAAGCCTTGCCTTCAGCAGATGCCTTTATACAGCAGGCATGTAGTCACATCCTTTTTTTTTCAACATCCAACAGTATCAGTGACTCAACAAAACCCAGTTATTCCAAATGGGCTTAATAAAAGAATTCAGTACGAAGACATGTTGTGGTTGCAAACTGTGACTTGTATGGCCTGTGGCATCTAAACTGCTTATATAAAGCACTTGATTACTTATTAATTGAACTCGTTGAACAAAAAACAAATTGCCATACTTTTTCTCAAATCCTGAAGCACGACAGACAATTCATTTCTGTGACGTTCCGTTCTTTATTGTCTCGCTACGTGATTTGCGATGTCGCACTGTATAACCCGGGCGTCATGTGGCTGAGCCTCAAAGCAAATCGCTTCTTCATGTCAGTGTAAGAGCTGTTGTATGCATGAAAGAAAGTGTGTGTGGGGGGGGAACGACACCCCAACGAGAGCGATCATACGAGATGTGAAAGCACACCGTACCAAAGTCAATATAGAGACCAGAATTTCCAGATGAAAGTCTGCGGGTGTGTGTTTCTTGAGGGAAATGTATATATATATATATATATAGATATATATATATATATATATATATATATATATATATTATATGTGTGATATATATATATATATATAGCACGCTCGCCTCACACCACCAGGATCTGGGTTCGATTCTCCGTCTCGGCCATGTGTGTGTGTGGAGTTTGCATGTTCTCTCTCCCACGTGCCTCAGGGGTTTTTTTCTCTCCGGGTTCTCCGGTTTCCTCCCCCGGTCCCCTCCAAAAAGTCCAAAAACATGCACGGTAGGTTGATTGGCACCTTGGAAAAGTTGTCCTGAGTGTATGAATGTGTGTGTGTGTGAATGTGTGTGTGTGTGTGTGTGTGTGTGTGCCCTGCGATGGGTCCAGGGTGTATCCTGCCTTAATGCCC
The DNA here is from genome assembly GCA_030449085.1 of Kryptopterus vitreolus. Taxonomy (NCBI): domain Eukaryota; kingdom Metazoa; phylum Chordata; class Actinopteri; order Siluriformes; family Siluridae; genus Kryptopterus; species Kryptopterus vitreolus. Next base: position 2,278,369 of record JACRUU010000020.1, read on the forward strand.
ATAGACGCCTGAAGATAGGCACAGACTCCCCATGTCCCGAGAGGAAGATCGGATAAAGCGGTAGAAGATGAATGAATGAATGAATGAATGAATGAATATATATATATATATATATATATATATATATATATATTATATATACCCCCTTATAATATATATATATCTATATATATATATATATATATATATTGTGGGTTTACAGAAAATGCACCACAAAGATAGGACAATTTTATAGTTTTAGACCCATGTGGTAATATTTGTAAGGTCTCAGCCAAAATGTTTAACTTTATCAGGTTAGGTTTAGGCTTGGCATTATTAGCTTATTATTATTATTATTATTATTATGTCAGTGGAATGCTGTTACAAGGTTAATGGAAGAAACACGCATGTGCGTGTGTATGCTTGTGTGTGCGTGCGCGAGGCCGGTGGGGCGCTAACAACACGCCGAGTAATAGCAGTGCAGCTCCAGAACACAATCCACATCCAGCAGCTGTTTCAGTCATCGCTAACTCTGATGAACGCACTCATGTAGGCGCAAGCAGCCAAAACAACGCCATATGATGCTCGAGCTCAGCTTAGACTGACCTTGCATAAACAATTACCAACACAAAAGCACTTAACATTTAGAGTATAAACAGCCTTGATCCTGAATCACTGAACCTTATAGTCAAGTTTTTTTTCCCCTTACCGTACTATTCCCTTTTATAGGAATACTGTATCTTCGATTTCAAGTAATTTTTTCTGTCCGTTTTCAATAGTTTAAAATACAAGTTTATGTTCAAATGGGAGAGAGGCACAGTGGATTAGTGGTTAGCACGTTCGCCTCACACCGCCAGGGTCCGGGTTCGATTCCCGTCTCGGCCATGTTATAGAGAAGTATATAGAGAACTATATTATAGAGAATTATGGAGAACATGTGTGTGTGTATGGAGTTTGTGCATGTTCTCCCCGTGCCTCAGGGGATTTTTCTCCGGGTTCTCCGGTTTCCTCCGGTCCCCCTCCCCGGGTCCCCTCCCGGTCCAAAAACATGCACGGTAGGTTGATTGGCACCTTGGAAAATTGTCCCTAGTGTATGAATATGTGTGAATGTGTGTGTGAGTTTGTGTGCCCTGTGATGGGTTGGCAATCCATCCAGGGTGTATCCTGCCTTAATGCCCATAGACGCCTGACATAGGTACAGGCTCCCCGTGACCCGAGGGACGATCGGATATAGCGGTAGAAGATGAATGAATGAATGAATGAATGAATGAATGTTCAAATGGAATCTTATTATTAGTTCTTTAATGCTAAGAAATTTCAGAGCACTGGATCTTATTGATAAATCTTATTGATAGATTTTGTTTATTAAAAAAAAAGATAAAATGATGAATTAACAAGTCCAGAATCAAGTAATTAACCAAACTTGTGGACAGCTTTTTCCTTTTTCTTTCTTTTTTTACAGAAAGAAGAGTTTATATAGAATTTATATTTACAATTTATAATGATTTTACCTGGAATATAATATAAAAAAAATATCAATGCAAATTGTGGCACTAGAGCATCTCAGAAGTGCATTTCTTTAATTCCTGCACATTTTCTGAACATTCATTCATTCATTCATCTTCTACCGCTTTATCCGATGTTCACTCGGGTCACGGGGAGCCTGTGCCTATCTCAGGTGTCTATGGGCATTAAGGCAGGATACACCCTGGATGGAATGCCAACCCATCACAGGGCACACACACACACACACACACACACACACACACACATTCATACACTAGGGGCAATTTTCCAAGGTGCCAATCAACCTACTGTGCATGTTTTGGACCGGGAGGAAACCGGAGAACCCAGAGAAAAACCTCCTTGAGGCACGGGGAGAACATGCAAACTCCACACACACATGACCGAGACGGGAATCGAACCCGGATCCTGGCGGTGTGAGGCGAATGTGCTAACCACTAAGCCACCGTGCCTATCATTTTCTGAACAATGATTTGTTATTTAGTTAAATATTTTTGCCTTTATTATTTTGGCCCATTTATTTATTTATTTGTTCGTTTTTGACCAGGAGTGTAAATGGACACACTAGGTGAGTCAGTGTTAGATGGTGACACATCTCAGACACGCATCTGTGAAGTGCTCATCCATTAATGGTAAATTGGAGCACTAGAAGTGAAATTACACTGGCGTATATAATCGACGTTCTCACTGTCCAACATCCTGCGGAGAAATAACATTCTAGCAAATTCGGAGTCCCTTTTCACGGGGAAATCTGTTCGGAACATTGTCTAACCCCGATTGGGGTTAAAATGCTTGTAAATATCCATGCTGTGTAAGTATCCTATCCTGATTTCACCTATAATAAGCTTCAGATTGATAGTTGAGCAAAGTCCAATGGAATCTTTTACTAGAGTTATATAATCTATTAACTATATATTATCTATAATCTATAATATATTACTTTGTGTTCATAGACATGAATTTCCCTCTTATTTCATGTCACTGACGAAAACTTTCTATCGAATGTATTTCAATAGGAAGTATTTTTGTTGCCACATTTTGACGCCACTGGGTACCACAGATGCTGTATTGTTTTATACTCTTTTTGTTTATATATATATATATATATATATATATATATATATATATATATATATATATATATATATATATATATATACCGTAAATTTCGGACTATAAGCCGCTACTTTTTTCATAGGTTTTGAACCATGCGGCTAATAATAAGGTGCGGCTATTCTGCAGATTTTTTCCCGACCGCTAGGGGCTCTAACCGGAATTAGAATCAAAACTAACACAAAATAAAAGCAAAGAAGAAGAATGCGCTAGTTCCTCTTTAGCAGATATAAGTGGGTAGAAGCGGATAGAAGGAGGACAAACTCTATCTTTACAAGGTTAAGGTGACGTGATTTCACACACAAGGAGAAATGAAGATAAATACTGTAAATAGCGCTTATTTTCTCTTCGTTCTGTCCCGTTTTAATCAGCAAAGTTTCTGCTCAGTGCTCTCTCTCTCTCTCTCCTCCCTGATCTTTTCCCCACACACACACACACACACACACACACACACACACACACACACACACACACGCACGCACACAACAAAAAAAAGCGCGCGCACACACACACCACACACACACACACCGCACACACGCACACACACACACGCACACACACACACACACACACACACACACACACACACACACACACACACACACACACACACACACACCACACGCACACACACAATACAGCCTCGGCGGTTCTTGATTTTCCCTCTCCCGATATAAGACCGGTTCACCCTACAATCCCCGTCCGGGCTCGTAGCACATACCTAGTGTCGCGGACACGGACGCTCGATATATGTTTATGCCTAACCTTTGTCTGTTCCCGATTCCCGGACTTCCAAGTCCGCCACCGCTCCTGCTCTCCGGTACTCCCGGTACCACGGCGCGCAGAGCGCAAGGCTCCCTAGCCTGTCTGGCCGCTCCGTATGAGCGGCGTCTCCTGAGTTCTTTATTCTAATAAATCCTGTTTTGTATGAATTCCGGATCTCCGCGTCTCTGTGCAGCGTCCACCGTTACACCGTGTTAAAATACAGGTTAGGAAAGGATCTATTTAGGTACATACATGTACATTTACAATTCAAAAGCGGATGCGGCTTGTATGCAGGTGCGGCTTATTTATTATTTTTTTTTTGTTTTTTTTTTTTTACTAGAGCAGATGCGGCTTATATGCAGGTGCGCTTTATAGTCCGGAATTTACGGTATATATATATATATATATAAAGGGGCACGGTGGCTTAGTGGTTAGCACGTTCGCCTCACACCGCCAGGGTCCGGGTTCGATTCCCGTCTCGGCCATGTGTGTGTGGAGTTTGCATGTTCTCCCCGTGCCTCAGGGGGGTTTTCTCTCCGGGTTCTCCGAAGTCCAATAGATTTCCTCCCCCGGTCCAAAAACACAAAAATATGCACGGTAGGTTGATTGGCACCTTGGAAAAATTGTCCCTAGTGTATGATTGTGTGTGTGTGTGTGCCCTGTGATGGGTTGGCATTCCATCCAGGGTGTAATCCTGCCTTAATGCCCATAGATGCCTAAGATAGGCACAGACTCCCCGAGGGAAGATCGGATATATATATATATATATATATATATATATATATATATATATATATATATATATATATATATATATATATATATATATATATATACATATCTATATATCTCGTTTGTGTATATTCTGCAATCCCCACCCCATTGTAAACCGTCACTGGCCCCACCCAGTCAAAATACAGCATATATATATATATATATATAATATATATATATATATATATATATATATATATATATATATATATATTATATAAACTTAACTTAACCCTCTATTTTCTGAATTATTTTCGGCCTCCCTTGCCAGACGGAAGCAACCGTGACACGAAAAAAAACAGGGAAATTCATGTTTATGAACACAAATCAGTAGATTCAGTAGAAGTTCTTGCCTTGGGTTACTATAGCACTAACCAGAATGAAACCAAAAAAGAATAAACGAATAACTTAAAGATACGACCAGCAGGCACTGTAGATGCTGTACCATGACAAAATTGAACATTTGCATTCAAATCATGAAGCTTTTAATGGAGACAACATTGATCCAGTCACAAGCTATTAAACGCTAAGCACACTCTCACTAAGACGACTTCTGGCTCTTCTCCGTCAGGTTATGTCGTCTCACTGTAATTACGATTGTGTTTAATAAGAAAAAAATAGAAAGAAAGGTAAATGAGCTAAGAAATCTAAGACACCGTGCCAAGAAAGATGTCGTTATTACGCATATACAATATGCACATTATTATGCATGGAATATGCATATGAATGTCATTTTCAGATTATCTATTTATATATTTGGCCGTATGGACGGTGCAGAACGAAGACTGACATTAGCTTCTCTAATTAGGGAGTGTGTTCTTAAGACTGTCTTACATTTACATAAGCCCTTCATGACAAGCGACATTTCTTAAGACTTATTCTAACAAATGACTAAAAACCCCTTTTTTTTTTTCAAATTTTGACGTCAAGTTTGCATAACAGCCGAAAGTGAAACTTATGTGTTGACACTTATGGGCTGGCACACGTTCGAACATGGCAACTAACTCAGAGTCACCTAATGGTAATGATGTGACAGGACTTGTCATAGATTATCATAAAAGTGAAATGTCTTTTACTATGCCGTAGCATTGTAGTGTCTGTGCACAGGAATGACGAGGCCCAGCATGACAAGACTCTCCTTGAAAAAAAAAATGTAAGATCTATGAAGACATGGTCTGTCTCAAATTGTCTGAACCCCTCGGAACACTTTCTAACATGAACTGGAACACTGGCTTCACACCGGTACCTTCTCCATCAGCATCACTGCCTGACTTCGGCTTCAGGAATACTATATATATATATATATAAAGGGGGCACGGTGGTTTAGTGGTTAGCATGTTCGCCTCACACCGCCAGGGTCCGAGTTCGATTCCAGCCATGTGTGTGTGGAGTTTGCATGTTCTCCCCGTGCCTCAGGGGTTTTTTTTCTCCGGGTTCTCCGGTTTCCCTCCTCCTCCTCCTCCTCCGGTCCAAAAACATGCACGGTAGGTTGATTGGCACCTTGGAAAATTGTCCCTAGTGTATGAATGTGTGTGTGAATGTGTGTGTGTGTGTGTGTGTGTCCTGTGATGGGTTGTCATTCCATCCAGGGTGTATCCTGCCTTAATTCCCATAGACGCCTGAGATAGGCACAGACTCTAGAAGATGAATGAATGAAATGAATACATATATATATATATATAGATATATATATTATATATATATATATATTATATATATATATATATATATATATATATATGTATATATGTATATGTATATGTATATATATTATATGTATCTGTGTATATATCTGTGTGTGGTGTGTGTGTGTGTGTGTGTGTGTGTGTGTGTGTGTGTGTGTGTGTGTGTGTGTGTGTAGTATATTATGTGTGTATATGTGTGTATATACTTATGTATAATCCACCCATCCATCCAAATATGGGTCAGTGTAATTTTCCCCTTGCGTTTTCCAATATCTGTCTGCATGGAGTTCTGAGATGGACATAAATATCCAGGATTTATTCTCTGTACAGGTTAAAGTCATGAAAATAAATGATAGATTTGACCATCTTAATCATTTGTAAGTTAAATTCTTTGGCATTCAATTAACCTCATACATCTTTATAGAAATAACAGAGTGGTTTAAAATGCACTCTTTTTGACAGATTTTTTCTCCCCTGGTATATAGGAGTGTAATTGGGTATTTTTTTTTTTTACCCGCCACATACTGCTTGTCTGTTCTCTATTACCTGTCAGAAAAGCCAATAAAATCAGCAGCCTTCATACTGTAAGAAATTATACCAGGCCCAAAACTGCCATCCGAGATGACCATTGTGTTAGAGAAGGTACGGCTCAGCTCGTCATTTCTCCAAGGAGAACAATTATTCCACTCAAAAACAGTTATAGTGGAGGGCACATATTTGTTTTGTTTTTTATCTAGAAATTCTTTATAGCAGTGCCACCCCCCCCTCCTAAATAAATAAATAAATAAATAAATAAAAATAAAAATGAAAACATTGTTAAAGGGGAACCATGGACTTTGTCTTTTGTCTATTTGTCAGATGAAGGAGAGACCGTGCTAATAATAGAGAGATCCACATTTTTTCATTCTCCATCTCTTTCAATCTCTCTGTCTTGCATGCAGCTTTCTGATTGTACCTGTTGTCATTTTTCTAAAAAAAAAAAAAAAAAAAAAAAAAAAAAGAAGCTTAATTCACGGATTAATTACGTGTATGTGCTTGAGAGGAATGACATGGGGAGCGCAGATGGAAAAGGGAAAATGCCCTTTCAGGAATTAAACAATAAAAAAGGGAGACAGAGGCTGGGTGTAAAGGGAGTACAGGACTTTTACGTACTTATTATTATTTTTTTTTAATCCACAGTTAGTTTAATGCTTGTAATTTAAGGTCAGGAGCTCTATCCAAATGTAATTGTGAACACGGGTGACATGAGCGATTGTTAAAAAGCATCAGGTGTTGATGACGACCCTAAAACTGTGTCATGGGCTCTATTTCCTTCCTTTCCTTGAGTACCAACTAGACGTCCTTATACCATGCTGCTCGATGTTACGTTAGAGTTTTAGCATTGTTTTTTTTTGCGACCACCCACCAATGGAGTTCCTGTTTATTTAAGATTAAGGTCTTTTAAATTAGATAATTGTCTCTTTTAATTAATGCCTGATTCTAGTCGATGTCTGTACACTGATCACAGTTGAACATACACATACACACACACACACACACACACACACACACACACACACACACACACACACACACACACACACACACACACACATATATATATTTTATATATGTAGGGGCACGGTGGTTTAGTGGTTAGCACGTTCGCCTCACACCAGCAGAAGATCGCCTCACACCGCCAGGTTCCGGGTTCGATTCCCGTCTCGGCCATGTGTGTGTGAAGTTTGCATGTTCTCCCCCCCGTGCCTCAGGGGTTTTTCTCCGGGTTCTCCGGTTTCCTCCCAGTCCGAAAACATGCACGGTAGGTTGATTGGCACCTTGGAAAATTGTCCCTAGTGTGTGAATGTGTGTGTGATTGTGTGTGTGTGTGTGTGTCTTGCGATGGGTTGGCATTCCATCCAGGGTGTATCCTGCCTTAATGCCCATAGACACCTGAGATAGACACAGACTCCCAGTGACCCGAGGGAAGATCAGATAAAGCGCTAGAAGATGAATGAATATATATATATATATATATATATATATATATATATATATATATATAGATATATATATATATATATATATATATATATATGGTCAACAAGCAAATATGGGTCAGTGTGATTTTCCCCTTGCTTTTTCCCAACCATCTTAATCATTTTCAGCCAACAGAGTGGTTTTAAAAATAAATTTACATACTGTATTAATTATGGTATATATATATATATATATATATTATATATATATATATATATATATATATATATATATATATATATATCTCTAATAAACAATTCTCTAATCCAAACATAATCTTGTTATTAATGAAATCTCTCACACCAGAAGAGCTATTAAGTAAAAATGGACTGAAATAGTCTCCTTGTAGTGTCATTATTCCTTCGCTACAGCTGTGACATGCTGTATTTCTCATTAGTGCTCCTGTATGATGGCTCTCAGTTTCATGACCCTTCTCGCACAACTCAAGCAAATTTACGCCCATTAATATCTGCCATTCGCACTAAGAGCCTCCCTTTTTTGCCGCCTATAAAATATTAACGAATGGTTTTTGCGAACGTGGATGGCTACCGGCCATGTGCAGACATTTGAATCGGTACGGAAAGACAGCAATAAGCGTTCAAACATGCACGCTGCGTATAGCCACATATAAGCTGTCAACTCTCACGACTCGTAGCTGTCGTTTACTTGCGCGCTTCGACACAACATAGCTTATAGATGAACCTGTCAGTCACGACATCCGTAGATCTAAAATACCCTCCCTTCGTAATGAACTGTTCATTCAGAGGAATGCAAGAGCATGGTTAGCGCACCTTACTGTATATTCTACCATTCATTCATTCATTCATCTTCTACCGCTATATCCGATCTTCCCTCGGGTCACGGGGAGTCTGTGTCTATCTCAGGCGTCTATGGCCATTAAGGCAGGATACACCCTGGATGGAATGCCAACCCATCACAGGACACACACACACTCATATTCACACATAATCACACACACATTCATACACTAGGGACAATTTTCCAAGGTGCCAATCAACCTACAGTGCATGTTTTTGGACTGGGGAGGAAACCGGAGAACGCGGAGAAAACCCCCTGAGGCACAGGGAGAACATGCAAACTCCACACACACACATGGCCGAGACGGGAATCGAACCCGGACCCTGGTGGTGTGAGGCGAACGTGCTAACCACTAAACCACCGTGCCTCGCTATTCTACCATTATATTATTAATATATTTTCTTACTCAGGAGGATTCAGCACCTGGACAGTTCAGCACGGCGCACCCTTCGCGTGTCCACACACTCATTCGCACTTGGCGAGAAACCCGATAGGGAAACCCACATGGAAAAGGAGTGAGCATGTGAAACTGCCCACGGACAGTAATTTGAGATGCAACCCGAACCCAGGAGCATCCACGGAAAACGTGAGGCAGCAAGTGGGCAAGTGATCAGTGTACAGACATCAAACTAGACAAGGCTCAATGATCAAATGGGATCAGGCATTAATTAAAAAGGGGCAAATATCGAAATCTGTCACAGACAGAATGCTGTGTATGAGAGAGAGAGAGAGAGAGAGAAATCTATATATTTAAGAGTTCATTCATTCATTCATCTTCATTAAGCCAGGATACACCACCCTGGATGGAATGCCAACCCATCGCAGGGCACACACACACACACACACACACACACACACACACACACACACACACACACACACACACACACACACATGCACTCACACATTCATACACTAGGGACAATTTTGGGCCGGGATAGGGATTTTGGGCCGGGGGGAAACCGGAGAACCCGGAGAAAAACCCCCTGTGGTACGGGGAGAACATGCAAACTCCACATCGAATCGAACCCGGACCCTGGCGATGTGAGGCGAACGTACTAACCACTAAGCCACCCCTACTAAGATGCCCCTACTCAGAGTTAATTGAAAATGGTAAATAATTAATGTTATTTAAAGTTACATTCCGTGCACACAGTATAACAAATGCATCAGATAATGCAGTCTAATCATGCTTAAGAGCAGAGGTGGGACAACTACAGCCCACGGGCCACATCCGGCCCAGCGACGATTGATACAGAGCCAACCAAATCAAATCGCCCACCATATCAGAATAACACATAAACGCACAGCCATAACATGGCGCAGCGCATGTGTAGAGAGAGACAGGGCAACAATTCACAATATGGTAAATAAGTTCAGGTTATAGTAGGAAAGGCCCACCAACAAACCTCAGGTTGGCCCTTTGGAAAACAGAATTTCCCGCTTACTCGCTCATAATGTCGCAGAATAATAATGTTGCGTGTTTGTTTTCCTTTTCAAACTTTGGCAGTGATGTTTTTTCCCCCAGTACAGATTAGGTTCTAAACTGTGTAGTCCTTTGCACGTTTAATTGCCACTCTGACTGAATGGGAGAGAAATGTACAGTGCGCATTTGCATTCATACATCACGTGTTAACGCTGGCAAAAGAAGCCGCTGCGACTCGTGCACAGACCAGACCAGGCAAACCGAAAGCTTTTTATCTGTACTACAAGAAAAAAAAAATAAAATAAAAAAATGTGCAGAGCACTAACAGGCCAGAAGAGTCTTGTATCTGTGTACCCTCAGAGATTCTCCTGAGCCACAGGGACTGCTGCAGGATCTTGGGTCTTATCTCTGTACTTCTCTTTTTTTTCATTCACTGTGCTGTTTTATCTTACAGCAGATGTGTATGGCTTTTGCTTTAGATCGGACAAGCGCCCCCCCCCCCCCCCCTCCCCCCCCAAACCGCGCCCCCGCCCCACCCCGCCCCCCCAATCCCCCCCCCCTCCCCCCCCAATCCCTTGTTCGGGTGCTGCTCCTGCTCCCTGTTTAAAGATGAATATATAAAACTGACAGTGTAAAAGTTATCTAAGCTACGGTCGACGGATTTATTCCCATTTTCAGGACGAAACACACAAAAAACCCAGATCACTGAAAAGTCACTGATTACACTTCTTTTTTTTTTTTATCCTTCGCTTTTAGATCTGAATCTAATCTCAAGTTTGTCATTAACATTTGTTCACAATTTGCCATCGATGCCTCGCTAGTCACATTTGCCTTAACAGCTTTTTTGCTGTGTTGTCCCCCCCCCATTTCACATGGCCCCAATCCAATGTAGACATATAATTCCTGCTTAGTCTTGCACTTAACCCTGATAAACACGCATCACACGCATCAAGCCGGATAATTAGTGCGACTGTTTATGCAAAATATGCACCTCGGAAAAACATCGTCTGTGAGGGAATCCGGCAAGCGCACCCACGCACATGCGGCATTAACAACACCGAGCTCTGTAAAACATCGCGAGAGTACAATGGTTTTGTGTGTGTGTGTGTGTGTGTGTGTGTGTTTGTTCAAGCGTCCTAATTTGCAGTCCTCAGGGAATAGTAGTAACGCACGTTGAATAGAATAGCCTTTATTTGTCACATGTACATTACGGGACGGTGAAATTGCTTCTTCGCGTATCCCCGCTTGTTTTTGGAAGCTTGGGTCAGACCCCCTGGAACACAGAGGGGTTAAGGGCTTTGCTCAAGGAGAGAGAAGAGTGGCAGCTTGGCCATACCAGGGCTCGAACCCACGACCCACCGATGAGTAGCCCAGCGCCTTAACCAATCAGCTACACCCTCCTATTAGGAGACAGATAACCATATCCAGTCTGAAATTCTGTTCAATTATATAGCAAGATTTCATTGGCTTTGATGTTTTTGTTTACAGGACTGCAATAAAAAAAAAAAAAGGCGGTCTGGTCAACGTTTTGTGTCTTAAAGTCGCTTCGTTATTCCGGTTCTGCTTCTAAAGGACTCTAAATGCTAAATCTTTACACTTGACACATTTGCATAATGCATCTTGACCAAATCCCGTAAGAAAAAGTGTAGCTATACTTGATATAGTATGGATGATATTTAGTACAATTGCACAATTGTAATTCATTTATTAGTTATTCGAACAAAAAACGAATGTTAGACATTTAAAACGAGACAATACAGTCAAAATGTTCTTATTTGAACATCAGTGTTCATTAGATTCAATTCAATTCAAATGTATAGCCCTTGTGCAAAGTACAACGCACTAACCCGTTAAATTGTAGCTAGCTTCTAAACAAACGTAACGTAAGTTGCCTATTTACGATTAATAGTAATGAGTTCAGTGTGTAAATAACTGTATTGATACACGAGTAATGATGGGTTAAATTGACATTCCATCCTTCTCTTGATCATCACCTGATGTACTGCTGGTTTTAAATCACAATTAATCAGTGTTGGGAATGTTTAGAAATGTAATAGGTTACAGATAAGGTCATTGCAAATGACTTGTGTCATGCGGGGTGTTGTACATTCGTGTTTTCGTCATGTTACTCCCTGTGCATACTCCGAGACTCAGAGCGTCACTGCCACCCACTGTAGCGAATATGCAATTACACTTTAGTTTGGAAAAAGCCATATTCGCCGGGGTCACAAAGGCATCGTGCCGCACCCCACTATGTGAGGCGCATATTGATTTTACATGAAATTGTTCCTGATGTGACCCTATTTGTAATTTTTAACATTTTCATAATTACATTTACATTTGCGGCATTTGGCCGACGCCCTTATCCAGAGCGACTTACAACTGAGCAATTGAGAATTAAGGGCCTTGCTCAAGGGCCCACTCGTGGCAGCTTGATGGTTGCCGGGTTTGAACCCGTGATCTTCCAGTCCAGAGTCCAACACCTTAACCACTGGACTCCAACCACCTCCCACCTGTCATTTAATTACACATTATTTCTCAGTAACTGTAACGAATTAGTGTTACATTTATTTTGTAATTACGTTACGTAACGCCGTTACATGTCGATAATTATTTCAACAACAACATATAAAAAAACTGGTGGTTTTCCGTGTCCTTCGATGATGTTGCAAACACTCTTGTAGTAATAATTTCAAACTAGAAGGTCCAAGTTTATACACAGCCATGAATACACTCTGTCAAACCTGACAATCCAGGGGAATGGAGGCTCTCTTGGAAGGCTGCTGAACCAATCAAATTACTAGACTGGAGCTAACAAGTGTATTAGAAATAATCTCGTGCATTATGTAAAAGTGATGTGACACTTTTCTCCAAGGGAGGAGTGAAGGATAGAAATCTAACACCGGTTCACCGCTCGAACCCCAAATTAAAGACAAAATATCATTCATTCATTCATCTTCTACCGCTTTATCCGATCTTGCCTCGGGTCACGGGGAGTCTGTGCCTATCTTAGGCGTCTATGAGCATTAAGGCAGGATACACCCTGGATGGCACACACACTCACATTCACACACACTCATACACTATGGATAATTTTCCAAGGTGCCAATCAACCTACAGTGCATGTTTTTGGACCGGGGAGGAAACCGGAGAACCCGGAGAAAAACCCCCTGCGGCACGGGGAGAACATGCACAAACTCCACACACACATGGCCGAGACGGGAATCGAACCCGGACCCTGGCGGTGTGAGGCGAACGTACTAACCACTAAGCAACCATGCCCTCAAGACAAATTATAATCATCCGTTCACTTGCATTGAGATGTATATTTTTGCCTCCAGTGACCTCTGTTATACGTGGAACATACAGGTTCACATAAATACGGCTTTAAACCCCCGGATAATCTTTTTTTATTTATTTTTTTTCTCTCTTCTCCATCTCTGCCTCCTGCATTAACCGGATTTGTCAGACGCTGCCTCCTCAAGTACTGGTGGTGCTGTGGGAGGTAAAGATTGCTCCACAATTCACTGCAGGCTAGAATCTTGTTTTTCAGAAAGAGGTGGAGAGAAAAAAAAAACACAAAAGAAAAAAACGATAAAACTTGCTGAAATTTGCTGTTTTATTCGGAAATACATCACACTGTAGGAGAAATGTGCTTGAATGTCATGTTTTGTTTGTCGCAGGGTGTTTATTATTTGGTTCTACGTCCAAGAAGGAGTGCATGCCTTACTGTAGTGCTGTATGTTCGACAAGTACGTATAAACTAATCGTGGTTTTTTGTTTTTTTATCCCAGTGGCGATGACTAATCCCTATTAAACTCGGACTGGTTTAAATGTTTTTCCGGCCATTAAGCAGCTTGGAGCTAAGAAGCGGTGTAAGGGAGGACAAAAGGCAAGATGGCATATACTGTATACTCTTTTGTTGCCTTTTAGATTTTCCGCCTTTTGCCTGGTGGAGGTTTTAGCGCGTGGGGTGCCATGCTAACTACATGCTCGCATCAATGCTTAATGGCGCTTCAGATGGTATTTTTCCCTGCAGAGAATCCTGAAGTGCTGAACGGAGCACAGACACATTGACTTGCTGTGGACAAATTGCTCGCCTTTTCTTTAGCGGTTGTCCATCTCTGTCAAAAAGTTGACCCTGTTTTTCTTTGTTGCCTTGCACTGCTAGTGTAATCGTGCCTCGAGCCTTCGTACATTTAACACTGGTTGGAAAATTGCATCATTTGATAATTGCTTTCGTTGTTCTATAATACACCTTCTACCGTAGTACCACCCATTGTACCGTGAAATATAACCCACACAGGGATATCCAGAATATTTTGCATTCCTTTTTTATATGGGGGTCTATGGTCAGTTTTATGTGCACTTGACTGTGCTGTTATGTCATAATGTAATAACATGACACCAAATTTGGGGATTTATTTTGAGCCTTTATTTCCGACTCTACATTTTGACCAAGGTTAAACGAATCGACACTGGTTATTATTATGCGGAAACTACTTCCTTCAAATATTTCACTTAATATAACATGAAGTACAAAATGAAATAAAAGCAAATAGACTTTTACACTGTGTAGGATAATAACTGGTTGAACTGGAGCTTAAATGAAATGATAAGCAAGTTGGTCTAGTGGGTCCATCTTTTAAAAATGACTAAAGGTTTTTTTTTGTTAGCCTCTGCTGAGGGCTGCAGCACCTCTAAGCCTGTACATTTGAATGGGTACATAGAAAAGTGTCCACAACATATCAGCATATTCATATTTCATTACAAAGAAAAAAAACAGAATCAATGATCACACTACTTGGATAAGAATAGTTGCACAATATCACGTCCATATTGGAGAAAATGTGTATATATATATATATATATATATATATATATATATATATATATATATATATATATATATATATTATATATATTCATTCATTCATTCATTCATTCATTCTTCTTCCGCGCTATATTTGATCTTCCCTCGGGTCACGGGGAGCCTGTGCCTATCTCAGGCGTCTATAGACATTAAGGCAGGATACACCCTGGATGGAATGCCAACCCATCGGAGTGAGCACACACACACACACACACACATTCATACACTACTAGGGACAATCAACCTACCGTGCATGTTTTTGGACCGGGAGGAAACTGGAGAACCCGGAGAAAAAAAAAACCCTGAGGCACGGGGAGAACATGCAAACCTGGAGGTGTCAGGCGAACGTGCTAACCATATACCATACATATCATATATATATATATATATATATATATATATATATATATATATATATATATATATATATATATGATTAACACAGATCACCACATGCATTACTATGTGAGTGATCTGCTGTTGGCGAATGAATGAGCCCCAAACAGCCAAGACTACTTTTTCCACTTTTCATTCTGGACAAATAAAAAACTCAAATGCATAAAGAAAATTCGGTCCGTGGTTTTCCCTGATAATTTCAGCATTGACCTTTCCATAGCCGCGCTTAGCGCTTGTAATGTTAGGATGGAATATAAAAGAGGTGATGCTTTTATTCACCAAAAAATACCCAGCAACGTGCATCTGCTCACACTTCCTAATTTTACAGCAGGTATGAGTTACTCACTATCGTTTATATCTCTTTACTACATTACCGTATATTACCATCTGCTAATGTAGCACCAATTTATATGGAAAGCAACCAAAACTGGAACATAATTCCTAAAGGATATGTATATGTGTATATGTGTGTGTGTGTGTGTGTGTGTGTGATAGGAATGTGATAGGAGTGAAATTCGACCGAAGGTTCTCTCAAGATGCTCACCAACGCTGTGCTGCTTAGTCACGCAGTCAGTTATAACCTCTCAGTTCCTGTTGACTTCATAGCGAGAGCATTGTCTTAGCGTTATTTCTAACACATTGTCTTTGTTTTGTCAATATTCATTACTGAACAGTATCGCATACACTGAACTGTACAAATATCGTAGTGTATTACATTCTTACACTTCTGTATTATTATTATTATTTAATGCGGAAATACTGAACTTACTGGTCCGTCCAGGAAAAAGAGAGACAAAAACAGGTCACGGAGCAGCGCAGTGTTTCTTTACTTTCACTCCCTTTCAATTTCTTCTGCCATCCCCACGACTCTCCCACAGATCAGCACTCTTGCCTCGCATCATCTCAAGTTTCCCGGTAGCCCGGCACGCCGTTTCTTCACGGGCTGCCCGAGTCCCCTCGCCAACCGACACTTCCGTTTTCCGCCTGCCCCCCCTGCCGTACTTGTCCACTTTCGCTTCTCTCCGCTCGGTGTCTCTCTTTTGGGCTGATGACCCTCAAATGACTTTTGAGTGATAACTCTCATCAGGTGCACGTGTTTCTTACTGCTCGTTTGTTCTGGCTCCGCCCTCCACTCGCGTCTCCCTGGCACAGCCGTTTAGGTAAAGTACCCATGTTTTCCTCTTTTAGATATGAATACACAAGTATTAAATGCTATTATTAAATAATATTAGTGTCTATTAGTTGTATTATCATTTTAAAATGTATATTTTTCCTCATCTGGATCGGATGGTATGATTTTACATTATATCTTATGAGGAAATTCGTTTCAGTATACAAGCTTTTCAGCTAAAAAAAGTAAACTCGTAAACCAAGGTTCCACTATATGTATTTATGTGTATGTATATGTATGTGTGTATATATATATACACACACACACACACACACACACACACACACACACACACACACACACACACACACACACACACACATACACACATACAAACACACACATAAATATATGTATATAGGTGGGTCATGTGTGTGCTTTGTATTCTACAGTGTTCTGTGCACAGGTCAAATCCCATTCCCACATATAGAAAGTAAAGTATTTGAAAAGGTAAAGGTCAACATTAAAGAGAGAATAAATTTGAGAAGAAAGCTTTAATGTATGCTTTTTATTTTCTTTCTGCGGTGAAGATTTACTTTCAATAGTAAAGCTTTCGAATGTATACGTTTTGCCTTTTACGAACAAAAGAATCAAATACGTCTTTGGCATTTTTTTCCTCATTGTGAATGTGTGTGTACAGCTTTTAAGCAATTTTAGCCTCTTGGCAAATACTACATAATACTAAATCATACAGCAGCAGTGATATTAAACCATTATACTGCCATATATTGCCATTATAAACCATTATAACATCACCCGGTCTAATTGAACATACCTGTGCTTGACATGAAGACGTCTTCTAACTGGCCTTTTCACTTCTAATCAATTCTCTTGTGTCTCTTGTGATTTGTAATCATTTGTTTTAATGCATTTTTTTTTCTTGCCTGAAAAATGATTGCACATGCAAACAGTGCGTGCTGAGACCACTTCTTATATTGTGCTGAATGCATCATTTGGGATGTTAAAAACTGTCGCAAATGGCATTTCAATTCGTGAATTATTAGTGATCACTGAGTAAACAAAAGCACAGCTGTTTTTAAGCTCTCATCATTTAAAAAAAAAAAAGTAACACATGGGCATAAATTTCTCAAGATTGGATAGCATTGAAGCGCAGTGGCAGCTGTAGGGCTCGGGAATGGCAGCGGATCGTCATGGCTGATCTTTGTGCGCAGAGATTCTCGATGACGTCTGGCTTCGGTCCAAATATCCAAATGCGTCTGGTGAGCTGCGCACGTGCCCCGAGGGAACGTTTTGTGTTTGTGCTAAGCCTCAAGAATACAGAGAAAACACTTCAAATAAAATTGCTTCAACCTTAGCCATCTCTGGATTGTCTCCACATCGGTCCGTTTTAATTTCCTGCACTGGGATTGACCTGAAGGTGGAGTGCTTTTTGACGACAGCGGAGAAGCGGTGAAGACATCCGTGCCTGACTCCATCCCAACCTTTTTCCGAGTCTTGATCGGGTGTAGATCCTAATGTTCAGCCTGTTAGAAAGCGAGCTTGTGCTTGCCAAGATTTCAGTGCTTTGAAGCACCAGTCATCCTATTCCTTTTTTTAAAGCACAAACATTGGTGTTACAAGCTGTCATGGAGGTGCTTTAATTCCAGTACTTTGCAGCCAAAACACCATGTCATTATCACTTGTCACTCTTTTCAGTGATTTCCAGTTTCTTCACGCAGTTTCTTCACTACTTCCTGTCGCTCAGAGATTTACAAACATTTGCAAACAGATATGCTGTTTATATCTATTTTTTTTTCTTTTTTCTATTTTTTCTATTATTTATTTCTCCGGGTTCTCCGGTTTCCTCCCCGGTCCAAAAACATGCACGGTAGGTTGATTGGCACCTTGGAAAATTCTCCCTAGTGTGTGAAAGTGAGTGTGGGTGTTACCTGTGATTGGTTGGCACCCCATAAATGGTGTATCCTGCCTCAATGCCCCAATGATATATTTATATATATATATATATATATATATATATATATATATATATATATATATATATATATATATATATATATATATATATATATATATATATATATATATATATATATATATATATAGGATGGCTTAGTGTTTAGCACGTTCGCCTCACACCGCCAGGGTCCGGGTTCGATTCCCGTCTCGGCCATGTGTGTGTGTGTGGAGTTTGTGCATTTGTGAGAACATGTTCTCCCGTGCCTCAGGGGTTTTTTTCTCCGGGTTCTCCGGTTTCCTCCCGGTCCAAAAACATGCACGGTGGGTTGATTGGCACCTTGGAAAATTGTGAATGTGTGTATGTGAGAGTGTGTGTGTGTCCTGCGATGAGTTGGCATTCCATACAGGGTGTATACTGCTTTAAAGCCCATAGACGCCTGAGATAGACACAGACTTAAGATTCCAGGAAACATTAAAAGCTACAACAGCTAATGCCATCAGTGCAACCAGAGGAAGGGACCAATGGGTCAGTGCATGTGTGTGTGTGTGTTGTTGCATGATGCTAACTGAACGCTGCTAACCGAAAGCTCATCCTGTCCGCTCTAATGGCTTGCCTATGATTATCAACGTGAGGGGAAAGTGCTATGAGTCATCTACTGTTATAACATCCAGCCCTGAAAGAAGTCTACAACAGGCATTTAATCACGATTCCTGCCTTATCTCTGTCTCATGTATGCTATAAGAAAGAAATCTTCTGTAGGTGAGGAATGGCTTGTCATGCGCTAAAGAGAGGGAAAAAAAGTGTCACAAAGAGGATTGAAAAGATGAAGGGGAGAAGGAAATCGACAAAGGGGAGGGGGAAAAAAAATCACATGTCTGGTCCTCAGAGTCATTCTGAGAGATGCATTATGCATGCTTAATGCTTTGCTCCAGCGTGCTGTGTGTAAGCGTCCACGTGGATGATGATAACTAATGGCCAGCGTTAGCGCAGCGTGGACATTCTCAAGGGGGAAAAAAGGATATTATGCTGTATATCTGCGGTAACCTGGACAGCAATAAATGGCTTGTAGAGTGCGTCTTGACATCTACAGCGTGTAGTTATAGGTCATGTAAAATGAATCAGAGCCAGACCCAAAGGCTACCGGAGATCTAAAATCCATCAAGCTTACAAAAATACAACAACAAAAAAAAATACACTATGTGTCTATTTTTATATTTAATACACTGAGAATGGGCTGCCATGATAATATGTTTTTTTGTTTATCCTTATATCACTGAAGTGTTGTTAGCATACTGTAAAAGTAAAAATGTTTGTATTTGTTGTGTGTGTGTGTGTGTGTGTGTGTGTGTGTGTGTGTTTTAAGTCTTTCCATTGTTTGTTAGTACATACAGTATTGTTTTTGGCTAGTCGCCCCATTAATGCTGTGCACCATTTTATTATCGTAACTTCCTGTTTCAGGGGCACGGTGGCTGAGTGGTTAGCACGTTCGCCTCACACTGCCAGGGTTCGATTCCCGTCTCGGTCATGTGTGTGTGTGGAGTTTGTGCATGTTCTCCCCGTGCCGTGCTTTTTCTCCGGGTTCTCCGGTTTCCTCCCCGGTCTAAAAACATGCACGGTAGGTTGATTTGCATCTTGTCCCTAGTGTATGAATGTG
This sequence comes from Kryptopterus vitreolus, assembly GCA_030449085.1. Lineage (NCBI taxonomy): Eukaryota > Metazoa > Chordata > Actinopteri > Siluriformes > Siluridae > Kryptopterus > Kryptopterus vitreolus. Next base: position 2,298,485 of record JACRUU010000020.1, read on the forward strand.
TGTGTGTGTGTGTGTGTCCTGCGACAGGTTGGCATTCCATCCAGGGTGTATCCTGCCTTAATGACCATAGACGCCTGAGATAGGCACAGACTCCCCGTGACCCGAGGGAAGATCGGATAAAGGGGTAGAAAATGAATGAATGAATGAACTTCCTGTTTCCTTCATGTACATGCATTATGCTACACCAAGATAGCACACAGCTTGTCCTTAACTCTTCATGTCCGTGACAAGAAAGGGCTTTTCCACGCTGGCGATGTACAACCAATGGCTTGTAATGAGCGCTTTATGGAAAAGCAAACGGCTTCTAAAGACACAGACACACACTTGCAGCTTTAATATATCTACTTCCCCGATCATACACTGACATTTCTAAATGCTATTTCAAACCAAATGTTACACCTTTTATCACAAAGCACGGACACACAATTTTGACGCTCCTATTGGCGTTCCGCGGCAATCTCCGCCTGTTGATCCAGTCACTTGTAAGATACACATCGTGCTAGATAGTGGTAACCTAAAGTGCATCAAATATACAGCAAATGTTGCAGGCGTTTAGCCTTTAGCGGCTCGTCTCAATGGAGAAGTTTCATTGAAATGCCTTTAAGTTAGTTTTTCTTTCCCTTTCTGGTTACTCTTCATGAAAGAATGTTTCAAGCGGAGGAAGAAGAAGAAGAAGAACTTGATTGAAAAAGTGGAAGCCCACTGAGGTTACTACTGTCTTGGGAGCGTTACTTCTTTGCCGTTTGATCGAGTTTTTCTTTCTGGCGACAGTCGAACTTTTACTCGTTATTCTAAGGTTTATTGAAGAAGGAAATAAAAAAAGAAGCCGCCACGTACGTTGCCGGTCAAAGAACAAATATGCGTAGGTAAGTTTGTCAGTGTACACCATTGCTTTCTGTCAATAAACTGCCAAATAACAAATAACGTTACTTCGGCTGTCTGAGGAATTACCTGTAGTGCTGTTTGGTGCGTGTACATGTGTGTAGATATATTAGGGGTACACTGGTAAATGTATATGAAATTTTATACAGAAATATTTTGTTACCATGCTTTTATCATTTGGTACCATTCATACATTGTACATGTGGAAGATCTGTGTTCCCTCGGGAATATATTAAGGGTGGACTGCCTCATGTCAAGGCACGGTGGCGTAGTGGTTAGCACGTTCGCCTCACACCGCCAGGGTCCGGGTTCGATTCCCGTCTCGGCCATGTGTGTGTGGAGTTTGTGCATGTTCTCCCCGTGCCTCAGGGGGGTTTTTCTCCGGGTTTTCAGGTTTCCTCCCGGTCCAAAAACATGCACGGTAGGTTGATTGGCACCTTGGAAAATTGTCCCTAGTGTATGAATGTGTGTGAGAGTGTGTGTGTGTGTGTGTGTGTGTGTGTGAGTGTGTGTGTGTCGTGTGATGGGTTGGCATCCAGGGTGTATCCTGCCTTAATGCCCATAGACACCTGAGATAGGCACAGACTCCCCGTGACCCGAGGGAAGATCGGATAAAGCTCTAGAAGATGAATGAATGAATGAATGCCTCATGTCTCTTTGAGTGCATTTTTATTACTATTATTATTTATTATTATTATTATTATTATTATTATTATTATTATTAATTATTAATTATTATTATTATTATTATAATTATTTTTATAATTATTTTTTATTATTGTTGTTATTATTATTATTATTATTACGATAAAGTTATCATGCGGACCAAACCGTAAGTCTTAGAGACTTGAAATTTGGACCGATAGTAGAGCTCAATTTGGGGAGAGGCTGACCAAATCTCAAGCTATTTAGACACGGGGGGGTGCGCTATAATCCCAAAATATTACTTTCTCACATTTTTGGTCATAGCTCATCGAAAATTTATCGTACACTCGCAACTCATGTATTTCCGGAATCATTGGGTCAAAAGGAAGAAATTCCTCATTGATGGTTTGAGGCTGTGAAGTTTGCTTTTTCCATAATGATTGGTTATGTTAAAAAACTATGTGTGCGCACTAGTCTACACTAGTGTAGAAATGTTCAGTAGACACATCTTATCCATAATTATCCAAAGAGTGCAAAGATTCGACTCACCGTTGCTACGGCTCACCTAAAAGTACAAAGTAGGCGGGGCCACATTAACACAAATGGCTGTAACTCTGGAAGTCAATGAGATATCTTCATGAAACTTGACACATGTCTGTATGTCCTGAATCCTTGGTCAAATCCCCCCCAAAAAATAATGCGTAGATTTGTCAATTAACCTCTCTAAATGACGAAAAAGCTTTTCATTTCACTTTGGAAGGCACGCACTAGCAACGCAATAGCCACTGGGGGGGCGATGTCAAGATTTTCATGCCCCACAAGATTTTCATGTTTTTGTCCTTAGGTTCTTCAGTGACTCAGACGCTTGAACCCTGCAGATCGTTGCTTTCATCTATATTTATTATTATTAACTTACACAATAATGCCAGCGGTCTGAAAAAAAAACTAGAGTCACTGTGACTTCTCACTCAGTACCCAGAAATACCATTTGTTGTGAGCATGAATGAAAACACCAAAGAATGCATAGCGCTAGCCGCGAACTAAGAAGCAGCTAATGCTAGTCTGGCTAATGCTACCTGTGTCATCCAAAGTGAAATCTAATGAATGTAAACAGTTACTTTCATTTTCCCATATATATAATTTTATCCTTCAATTTTATTTATTTTTTTATTTTATTTGTGTGTGGCACGGTGACTTAGTGGTTAGCACGTTCGCCTCACACCGCCAGGATCCGGGTTCGATTCCCGTCTCGGCCATGTGTGTGTGGAGTTTGTGCATGTTCTCCCCGTGCCTCAGGGGGTTTTTCTCCGGGTTCTCCGGTTTCCTCCCCGGTCCAAAAACATTGGATAAAGCGGTAGAAGATGAATGAATGAATGAATTTTATTTGTGCCAATTTATTGTACTCTTTAAATGTTACACCTATTGTTACACCCCGGATATGTGATATTTAGTACAGAATAATAAATAATCGATGTTTGATTAATTTATTTATTTTACAGATTTAGCTTTGGAATGTTGCACTGCAGATGAACAGATCTTGATTGGTTGCTGCATTAAAGGAATTAAATCAGTATCAGAAAGAACTTTATCGCCAAGCATGTTTGCAAAATTAAAAGTCAAAATAAATAACGAGAATAAAGATGAATGCACATGTAACAGCGGTATTGCACATATTTCTATTTGTAGTCAACAATGGCATTTAAGTGTTCATGAGGTAGATTGGATGAAAAAAAAACGTAGAATACTCCTGAATTATATATATATATATTGTATATATATATATATATATATATATATATATATATATATATATATATATATATATATATATATATATATATATATAATCCAGAAAGATCCTGTACTGTACTGCTATGCTTGTACACTTACCTTGATCATTCCCATCAGACCTACTAGTTATTATTGGAAATGTTAGTAAATAAGCATATTGCAGTTATGGTTATGTTCTCCATCTCTTTCTATCAAGCCAGTAAGATGTCAGCAAGTGTGAATTTCACAAGCTGTTACTGTGTTTTGATGGTCTCAGGCGGAGCTAGGAAGGTAGTGCAGGTACAACAGTTCAACAGCCCATTAAGCTCTAATGTCATCTTGTTTCTATATCAGTCTCGGCTGTAGCCGGTGCAGACCAAAAGCCTGATGAGAGGCACACGTAATTTCGATCTCCCACACCAACACCTACACGTGTCTCTCAGAGAAATCATGTATTATCAATCCTACTTGTTATCTTTCCTGCATGTTCTGGTGCAGGCCTCTGAGCGTTCGACTTGAATCCGTATGCAACAAAAGCAGCTGTGATATAATCATAGCCAATGTCCATATAGTCTACGGGTGCAATCGGGTTCCTCTTGGGGATATTGTTTCCATATGACTTTTCTTTTTGCTGCTTCACTAGTTCCCTACAGACATACTAACCCCAGGCATGTTTTCTTTTTTTTTTTTTTGGCCACGTCTGACTTCATCAGCTGATTCGGGTGCCTCGGAGCAAGAAAAAACCTGAATGTACACGGAATTAAGTTCTTAGAAGAGTGACAGTGAACGACTTAGTAAGTTAAACTGCAATGTCTAGTCAGAAACTGATATGACTGTTCACCCGGAGGCCCTAAATTCCTTGGCCATTTAATTATAAACCTCCCACACTTCTCTGTACTACTCAGTGTTAATTAACCTTCATTGACTGCGCGGTGAATATTAGATTCCAGCCCTATCTCCTGACATTTAAATAGCACTTATAATGTCAGGGCAAAGTGTTTGCGCTTAAGCAAAAATGGAGGGGTACGAAAAAAAAAAAATAATACTAATAAATGTTCCGCACACACTAATTGCTTTGTCCTCCACAGACTGTCTTGTGTGTTTAGATGACTTGTTTAATTGACAGGTTTTACCCAAGCTGGTGCTGGGTGTGTTTACTTTGTCCTCTTCCAGCCTTCTGGGTTTGACGCTTATAAAGAGCAGTAAAGAAAGGTTTTTCACTAAATGAACGAGTCAGTGAGAAGTAGTGTGTGTGTGTGTGTGTGTATGTGTGTTTGTTTGCGGGATTGTCCTAAAATATCCGTGCGCTGAATTTCCTAACCTCTCTCAAGAGACTGAAATTGCCTGTCTGGTGTATCTGGCCAACAATATGGAGGCGGGACATACAACAAGCTCGGCGTTACGTCAACGGCTTCTCTTAGCCTCCAAATGGAAGCATAGAACAGGAGGAATATTGCTTATGCAGATGAGGCAGAAGTGTGAGAAGGCAGCTCAGCCCGTAGACAGTCAGGGAGCTCATTTGCAGGAGGGTTTTTTTAGTTGTTGTTGTTGTTGTTGTTGTTGTTGGTTAGCAGGCAGAAGAGAGCGAATGAGACGGAGGAAGAGGAAGGTTTAGGTGGGAGGAAAAGTGCAAGTGCTTCTCACTGAATTGGCATCAGCTAAACTGTTCTCACTGTGCCTTAGTCAGCATTGTGGACGAGTATGGGTTGTTAGTTCAGGGCTTGTCTGGTGGATAATTGGTCTGTGATAGCTTGTCTTCAGCAGGTCACCAACTCCCTTCCAGCCACTGGGTGTGCGGCTCATTGCTCACGAGAGCCGAGGATTATTAAGTCAATGAGGCAGAGCAGGAAGCCTCGATCTCGGTCAGAAACTGGGAGGGGGGGTGGGGGTGTTTTGTGTATGGGGGAGCAGTATGATGGAGAAAACGAAGATGTATGCCTTGTTAGAAGTAGTAGGGCAGCGCTATGGAACAAATAATATTGCCTGGAGCAAACCCCAACAGGAACACAGTGGGAAAGGAGGACACATGCATGAATGGAGGAAAACGGAGAACCAGGAGGAAACCAGTACGGTCAAAACAATGTGTTTGGCATAAGTAGCATTTGCAATATGTAATAGTTGTTAAATCTGTTGGTTATATCTGATGTTTTGTATAAATATTAGATAAAGATGTCACTTTGTGGGCAAGGCAAAAATATCATGTCAAGTATTGCTGTAGCAGTATCTGAAGGTAGGCACACTCCAGTATAGCCATAAAATACACCTGCATACTAAATTCCCAATCCTAATAGAAGTTGCAAAATAAAGCATTAAATACTATGGCTCCATCGAGCCCCCCCACCCGTCTAAAAACTTTCTTTTATGAGCATCAGAAAGGTTTTACACTTCATACTGTCTTATTGGGTGATGTGCATTTATTCATTTGAAAATGGATTATGAATGCTGAAGCAAGTGTGTGTCTCTGTGTGTGTGTGGTGTGTGTGTGTGTGTGTGTGTGTGTGTGAGCCTACATGTGTGTGGTTCTGCATTACTCATCCTCGAGTCACACAATGCTAAAAGCACCACCCGGAATTGTAATTGTTAATATGCAAAAACACCAGCCCTAATCTCCTCTGATCTGCCAGATGAGACTCTTTTGCCTTCATTCTTCCCCTCCTTTTTCCCTCTGTTTCACAAAAAAAACGCATTTTTCTTTCATAGGCCCACTGAGATTCATTAATGTACAATAGAGGTTCTTCATCAGCTGCTGTATAGAACATGTGAATTCTCTCTCTCTCTCTCTCTCTCTCTCTGTTTTTCACAATTGCATTTATCCCTGATGCCCAATTGTTTTTTTTTTGTTTCACTCAGAATGAGCACATTGTCTCTCTGCAAATTCCGAATTTCAATTAAATTATAAATCTTACTCATTATATCGTCACGGATGCTTAAGCGTTTCCTTTCTGCTCTTGAATATAATCTGCTTCACTGCTTATAGTGTCTACATCCCGCCATGCCTCAGTGTATCTATTACACGTTTTTGCAATGGTGTAGTTTGCAGATTTATGTGTATTTTCTTTATTTTTTTTTTATTTTTTGTCTTTAACCCGAGTCAAACGTCTGCTTTTATGGTATCAAGGCCAAGTTTATAGTCAAAGAGATTTGTCTAGGATATTTTAAGGGATGAGAAACTCCACTATGAATGTTTAGCTGTGAAGTGTATTCTCAGATTGATAGAATAAGCACGGCGGTAACACGTCTGTATACCAATTGAACACTTTGAAACTTTTCTCTTTTTTTTTTTTTTCCAAATCCATAAATTATACAATCACAGCGATAACAGTTGAATTATTCAAATTTGTAGCTGAGTAGTTTCTGCGGAAAAAAATAAATAAATAAAAATCCCACACACATCAGAGCCTTGATTTGGCTCAGTTCGTTTTCATTAATATTTATAGGGTGAAATTACAGGAGATTAAAGTATTAATTGCAGAATAATATAATAAACTGCAATTGAACGAAATGATAGTTTTGCCGGGAGGTTTGTGTTGTATAAATAAGACGCTGATCAAATGTCAAAAAAAAAAAAGGAATCCACACAGTAATCCTTTGCTGCTAAAAGCAGGCATTCTTGGAGAGATCGGGTCGAGGTGAACAAAATGCCAGATTTTATGTGGAATACTATTGATGCAGAGCGCCGTGGTTCACGGTTCGAACTTATTGTTTGGTGAAAGTGTGCTTGTTTTGGGGTTTTTTTGTTTGTGTGTGTGTGTGTGTGTGCTTCACATAATATAAGCAGATGCTAGTGTAACCAGAAGCACAAAACAAGGCAACAAATCATAGAGTAACAAGGAAGCCATGACCTTAGCGTGAACATTTGGAATACATTTGCCAAAAATAACCACTTATTTTTTACAAAAAGTACCATGTTAGACGAGGTTATATATAGTGAAGTGCAAATGAAAGGTGAATTTTTGGGAGCAGGTGTAGCGATCACAGGAAATGACATGAAAAGGTGCAAGCACTGATGTGAAATACATTCTTCTTGCATTCTCTTGACGTAAGCACATATATGTATATGGGTGTGTGTGTGTGTGGGCTGTGGGGCGGTGTGGTGGTAAAAATTACATGACACTATAGCTGACAAACAGCAATTTAAATTCAAACATAGAATGTACATCTGTACATCCACATTAGAGATACAACATGTGCAGTAATGGTTATGTGGAATTATGATTTATGATTTTTTTTTTTTTTAACTGGCACGGTGGTTTAGTGGTTAGCACGTTCGCCTCACACCGCCAGGGTCCGGGTTCGAATCCCACCCCCGCCATGTGTGTGTGGAGTTTGCATGTTCTCCCCGTGCCTCAGGGGGTTTTTCTCCGGGTTCTCCGGTTTCCTCCCGGTCCAAAAACATGCACGGTAGGTTGATTGGCACCTTGGAAAATTGTCCCTAGTGTATGAATGTGTGTGTGTGTGTGTGTGTGTGCCCTGCGATGGGTTGGCATTAAATCCAGGGTGTATCCTGCCTTAATGCCCATAGACGCCTGAGATAGGCACAGACTCCCCGTGACCCGAGGGAAGATCGGATATAGCTGTAGAAGATGAATGAATGAATGAATGACAAAAATCATTGCGATGTGTCCCACAGGTTCAAAACGTAATAACAAAGTACAAATGTAACACAAATGAAATGATTTATCATTAGGACTTTTTTTGTTATCTAGTTAATGTTGCAATGATGATTTTATCCAACGCTGTTTATGTCACTATTGCAAAAAAAATGATCCGTTCCTTTAAATAGAATCCTATGAGCAGGTTTTCAGTGTTTGTCTAGACATATCTAATGTGTTGACAGTATATGTAAATGTGTAATAAGTGATATTGGAAAATGAACAAACATGAAAACAAACATTAAAAATATACAGTAAAAGAGCAAGGTAAACATGAAAAACACACGGGGAGAACATGCAAACTCCACATACACACACATGGTCGAGACGGGAATCGAACCCGGACCCTGGCGGTGTGAGGCGAACATGCTAACCACTAAACCACCGTGCCCCCAATGAGCAAACAAGGAACAGCATATACGTTTACTGAATCGACTGAAGAAAGAATGTTCCCTTAAGTAGTGCTTCTACTAAAAAACTGGGATGTGTCTGTGATTGGTTCCCCTGGCTTCTGGGAACTGTAGTCCTTTGAGGCAAAGGTACTTTACAGAACCCCCTGTTTAAGGATTGTCTACAAGATTACACAATCCAGGACTGAAGATGGACCTGGGTACTGGTGGAGCAGGGGAGCATGGAGGAGCCGGCTTAACAATGGACCTTGCAGGAGCAGGTGAAGCAGTGCACCAGGGCGGGGATGCGTAGCAGTGCACCATTGTGGTCTTGAGATGGGTTTGATTGGGCTCGGGATCTGGCTCTTGGACTCGGGCAGGCTTGGAATTGCTCTCTTGGTCTGGCTCAGAATCGAGCAAAGAGCAGTGCGCCACAGAAACACAAAGAATGGCGAGTGCTGTTAAAGGTAGTGCCGTAGTCCGCCACACGCAACGCCTGTCTCCTACGCTTGTGCACTGGAGGCTCTGGTAGGGCAGCCATCTTGAGCAGAGAAGCCTATCGTGATGGCCATCTTGAGTCTGGCATAGTCTCTGGCGGCCCTCTTGAACAGTAACATCAGGGACCTAGGCCAAAGCATAATCCAAAAGAACAGGGAAAGGGTCACAACAACCAAAAAAAACTTAGAATGTGTGTGTGTGTGTGTGTGTGTGTGTGTGTGTGTGTGTGGGTGTGTGGGAATGTCTTTTAAGTAGTGCTCTTACCGAGAAACTGTGAAGGAGTCTGTAATTGGTTCCCAGATGCAATGGCTTCTGGGAACTGTAGTCCTTTGTGGCATAGTCGAGATACCCAACAATACTCCTATATAGAGGGAGGGGGTGTGGCTCAGTGGTCCAAGGCGCTGGGCTGCTGATCGGAAGATCCGGGTTCGAGCTCCGGTATGGCCAAGCTGCCGCCCTTGGGTCCTTCATCTATCTTTCTCTCTCTCTCTCTCTCTCTCTCTCTCTCTCTTTCTCATACACACACGTAGGGGCGCACACACAAGGTCACTTATATTAACATTTACAATGAGATAAAGTGTTTTTTTTTTCATCCACAAAACACTGCACACTCTTTGCACTCTTTTTCGTCGCAGCTTTATTTCCTACAAACCTACACTGGACAGTGGATCCTGTTATTGACGTTCTTTTATTGATATCCGGTGCTCTAATGAATGAGTTTTCAATTCGGATCGGATTCCTGTCTTGGCCATCTCTAGCCAAATAACTGTAGTGTCTGCACGTAGGAGGCGAACAGAAACTCTTCAATACAGACAGGGACGGATTGTTGTGTAGAAAACGACGACGCCAGACATCGGCCAGCGCTTTGTAGCGTAGCTGTTAATGATGATGAAATGCACTTCGGCCACATACAGCACTTTCCTCTACGGGATCGCTGTGGAGATCCTGTGACTCTTTTCACAAAACAAAAAAAAAACAGACTAAAGGTTTGACACCTGAGTGCTAATGTGTGCTCCTTTCCCAGCAAAGAAACAAGGTCTAATTTGGCCCTATTTAACTAGACTACTTATCCAGCGTTCCTGCTCTGTGATTGAATAATTCACAGATCGTATTTCATCCGCGAGCCTGCTGCGTTAACATCGCCACTTCCTGCAGCACATTTGAGTGAATGTAATCCGCGGCCTCTGAAGGATTTAGCATCAGGGATCCAAAGGATTGGAAACGTAAACTAGAATTTAACAGTATTTACAAGAGAGCATCTCTGCTAAACAGTTCCTATATTTGATTAGTGCCCTTAAACCACTAGATTATTACTTATGGTTGTCTGTCGGTCGCTAAGTGTATGGATGGATACACTCTATGCATATTTCTACATGTGACATTTCCAGCCATATGTGTTTCTTCCCACAAAGTCGGAGGCACACAGTGGTACAGTATGGGGGACTAAATCATATCATCATCGTATGGGGGAAGTCGTATCATCATTTCATGTGACCACATCATTTTGTCTAAATGACGCTAAATAAATAGATGAACAGGTATGACTTTTTTTCCAGACTATACCCACTTTAGAGCATTAACTGCATCCAACTTACAGTCAGTGAGTTCTGAGGTGATTTACAAATGATTTGATTATATATCAAGCGAAAATCCTCTTAAAAATAGAGTAACATTTTATTGTAGTGCAACATAATTAGCACTTTTAACGCATGATTTATGTCAACCTGACTCGAGGGCGCCGAGCAATTGTGCATTCGGTTATGTCTAATGGATTAATGATTGAACAGTCAGCTGAAATCAAATAAAAGAATGAATTTACACATTTTCAACACATTTTTTGAGCATTTTAAGTCTATATATATATATATATATATATAATATATATATTCATATTAATATATATTCATATATAATATATATTCATTCATTCATCTTCTACCGCTATGTCCGATCTTCCCTCGGGTCACGGGGAGTCTGTGCCTATCTCAGGCGTCTATGGGCATTAAGGCAGGATACACCCTGGATGGAATGCCAACCCATCACAGGACACACACACTCACATTTATATACTAGGGACAATTTTTCCAAGGTGCCAATCAACCTACCGTGCATGTTTTTGGACCGGGGGAGGAAACCGAAGAACCCGGAGAAAAACCCCCTGAGGCACGGGGAGAACATGCACAAACTCCACACACACATGGCCGAGACGGGATTCGAACCCGGACCCTGGTGGTGTGAGACAAACGTGCTAACCACTAATCCACCGTATATATAAAAAATATATATAATTGTTATGTGAAAAATTATGTGACCTTAAATCAGGGGTTATATTTTACCAAAGGGCCACATGAGAAACCTGAGCTCTATTCGAGGGCCGCACCAACAATCACCTGAGATGAGGTTTAACCGTGTTCGTTAATATGAATTTTCTCCGCCTTTAAAGAGCTGTACATGATATCATTTCCATTATGCTACCGGTAATCAAACGAATAAGGGTATTCTCTTACAATAAAAGATATTCAATTATCATACACAGGAAAACAATAAATACAAGTATATCCTTTTATTTTGAACAGCCTCAGAAATGCTAAGTAGACGTTTTGCAAGTATAAGGAAATCATTAACAATGCAAAATTGTACGCCGGCGAACCCGTGTATCACAAACTAAGCACTTTCAAAATAAAAGCCCCACAGTTCGCATAGTGTAAACCAGTTACATTTCTTATTTGTGAGTGATCGCATGCCGGGTCGGACAGGAAGCGCCGGATGTGGCCCGCGGGCCGTAAAATACCCAGGTCCGCCTTAAACCATAAGGGTCTCTCGGAACAAAGCGAAATGATCCTCTGGCATTGCTTGCCTTTCATGAATCAATTCCCTTCCCTTTCTATTGTGGCCAAGATTGTAGGACCTTTCCATCAACTTCATGGCTTATTTAACTTCAGGATTACGGATGTATGGATAATCCATTATATTTACGAATGCGTTTGGATTTATCGCGTCCATTTTCGAATATCTTCCCCGCCGTAAAATTCGTTCCTATGTTTATTCTGATCTGATGATTAAATGTGTGCTATCGATCCCGAGCCTTGAATAACACTGCTATAAATAAGTGAACATGCACATAAAACATGCTCATAAAAACCCCCAAGTGCTTTCAGAAATGACGCATCTAGAATCGACCCCCTTTATATAATGTCTCCCTTGCTGCACTTTGTTTAAGCAGTTGCTTCGCTTCAGCCGCAATTGCCCTCGAAACAACCAATCTATTACCTCATAGGTCTTTTTGATTCCGTTGTATATCTTTGTTTTTGAGATTGTCGTTATATCTCCCGTTCATCATGAACGACTACTTGTGCAGGTAAGAGGTCCTCTCTCACCTCTCACTCCACGGGCCTTTTTTTGTGTTCGGAAAAAATCGGTATGTTGGTTTGTGTCAAGGATTCGCTTATGATCTAAATGATTAAATGCATGCATGAAAAATGAACGGGTAATTAAGTCAGCTCTATCACGAATTAGCTCACACAGAGCGAGTGCGCCTGGCTCGCACATGGCTTCCCTGAGGAAAGCACGCATCCGTAACTCTTCCGAGTGTTTGTAAGAGAGAGAGAGAGAGAGAGAGAGAGAAAGAGAGAGAGAGAGCCACCACCGACAGCTCGGTGAGGAGACAAGAAAAGAAAAGGCTTGAAAACCGTAGGCAGGAAACGTGGCGAAGGACGTCTGAAGAGCCCGTAAATAAATTAACTCTTTAATACTCATCTGTGTGCTTTCCTCCGTGACATTTACTGCCTGTTTTAATGCAGAGTGGCAAAGCCGTGCACTTGAGACCCCCCCCAATAAATAAATTAGCCCATTAATACACTGAGACATACCTCTCTGACATTTACTGCTTGTCTAAGTTGCTGTCCATGATGTCGACTTGCAATAATTGTCCATTTACATTTGATTAGAAGAAATAAGACCCACACTGAGGGCAGACAAAGAATCGATGACATAATGACCAAGAGGACAAAGCTGAGCTAATATGGGATGCACTCAGCTGGAAAGATGCACTACTTGAGGCCGAGCGATCATTTAGCCGGAGTCTGTTCTAGACCATTTGGCATAACTTCAACGCATGTAGTAGCCAGGAATCCTTTTTATTTAAATGTCAATTACAGAATAGCCTTTATTTGTCACATATACATTACAACACAGTGAAAGTCTTTCTTTCTTGCCTGGGTAAGAGAGCAGGGTCAGACATGATACGGCGCCCCTGGAGCACAGAGGGTTAAGGGCCTTGGTCAAGGACCCAAGGGAGGCAGCTTGGCCATACCGGGGCTCTGACCTTCCGATCAGCAGCCCAGCACCTTAAACCACTGAGCTACCCCCTCCCATTACATGTTCCCAGTAAGAGCGTTTCCATTACCGTTTAAAATGCGCACATTTAAATAGCGAATTGAAAATGCGTCACACGTATATCACCAAAAAGTTTTTACGCTCGTTTGAGATGGGTTTTTTAGACGATGTGGAAAAGGAAAAATTCGCAAACTGTATGTGTGGATTGAAGATGAGACGGAGCTACATGACGCACTGCACAGCTCGGAAAAAAGTGGACTCGTTCATCCGGAAATTCTGAATCCACAGGTTCTCCCGGAAATATTGCCTCCCAGAACAAGCGCATACGTGGCCGCTCCCAAGTCTAGGGATATCGCCTCGCCGTTAATGCTTGTATAACGTCCCCGATTAAAAATAAAAACGGCGAATGCGTTGTCCGCGATATAAGCAGCGTAGAAATGTAATAGGTTACAGATTACAAATGACCCTATTCAAAATGTAATAAGCAGTGTAACTTTTCAATTACTTTAAAAAGTAAAGTAACTTATGACATTTGATTACTTTCATTTGTCCACTAGGTGGCGCTTGATGAAAATAATAACCCGAGTCCAAATTTGTGCACATATCAGAAGCAAACTATTGTACGGGATTCTCGGGAACATTTTTGAAAGTAACTGTTTAATGTAATTACACGTTTTTCCTCACTAACTGCAACAAATTACTTTTATTTTGTAATTAAATTAAGTAACGGCATAACGTAGCTAATTACTCCCCGACACTGGATATAAGTAAGCGTGCCTATGTCCACTTTTTGAATGACTTATCGCGAGAGGTTGAGTTTTAGTCACATGGTTGATGGAAACACCGTCCTTTCGCAACATTTCGACGTACCGCAAAAGTTTGGCGTAAATTTGTAACGGAAACGCGCGCGGTACAGTAACAGTAACGAAGCAAATGTGATACGATACTGGACTTTCTTTTTTTTTTACTTCGGGAGACGTTTTAGGGGAAAACTTTCCTTAAACTTCACTCCCTTATAAAGTATATTACTTTGTCCTCAACTATAGTTTGATACACTTTTCTTCTTTTTTCATGTGTGAGAAGATAAAAAAAAAAGAAATTCACTATTCAACCGAGCCACCAAAGCGGGTAGAGCCCACACTGCGTTTTGAATTTGTTAGATTGCCCCTCGGTGGTATCTACTTAGCGCTAACCTACAGTTCAGCGTCAGTTCAACAGCAAGAAGAAAAAAATGACGGAACGACCTCCTGACTCCAAATTGCCACATTTTCTAAAGTGGGAATTGAGTGAAAAAGAAATCAATTGATATTGCGCCAAAATTGTTTTCTCCTTTCATTGTTCAGTGTTCACTAAATCACTTAACTTGGGTGCTATGGGATTGTTTTGAAGTGCTGCTGCTATAATCATAACCACTATGATGCTCGTATTATACATCCATTTAATGCACTCGCTATTCTTTTCCTATACACAGTAATGGAAGAGCAATCGCGTTCGGTGTCACTCATAAGAGGAGCGCTTCACTTGTTCTTCTTATCCCCGTGCCACTTGGCCTTCCCACTCTCATCTCCAGCTTGCTTATTTGGGATCAAGATCTTCTCTAGATGTTTGTATGACAGATCCTGTGTGTGACGGTGACAGCGGTTGAGTCGGCTGTGACTCAAAATGGCTAAATCTAGAACCCATTGAGCTTCTCTATAAAACGCCCACCGCACAATGTTTCTTCATCGGACAAGAACCATTCTAAAACTAGTTATATTTATTTACTATAAAAATACACGGATCAGGTATAAGGATGCGGCATTGGGAGAGGTGAAGTGAATAACACTGATTATATCTTCATCATGGAATCTGCTGGAACTTCATTCATTCATTCATTCATCGCTTTATCCGATCTTCTCTCGGGTCACGGGGAGTCTGTGCTTATGTCAGGCGTCTATGGGCATTAAGGCAGGATACACCCTGGATGGAATGCCAACCCATCACAGGACACACACACACTCACACACACACACATTCATACACTAGGGACAATTTTCCAAGGTGCCAATCAACCTGCATGTTTTTGGACCGGTGGGAGGAAACCGGAGAACCCGGAGAAAAAACCCCTGAGGCACGTAGAGAACATGCACAAACTCCACACACACATGGCCGAGACGGGAATCGAACCTGGACCCTGGCGGTGTGAGGTGAACGTTCTAACCACTAAGCCACCGTGCCCCCGGAACTTGTGTTGGAAGCAGGAAAAATGGCGTTTGACCAGGGAGGACATTTTGATGGCTTGACTTGTAGCTCAGGAACGACCGTCTCCAAACCTGCAGCCATTGTGGGGTGTTCCTGGTCTGTTATGGGACATATCTATTAAAAGTGGTCCCAGGAAAGAACAGTGGTGAACCGGCAACAGGGTCATTTACAGCCAAGGGTCCCATTCAACAGGCGAGCTCCTGTAGTTCTGTAGTTCTAATGCTGTTAATGCTCCATGGGTCAGGACTGTTTTCCAGCAAAAGGACGACCAACTAAATATTGGGGTGGGGGTGGAAATGTTATGCCTAAACTGTGTAAATATATAAATAAATATATGTCAAAGAGCTCCATTTCACTAAGTAATCCATTTCACTGGTTAATTGTGCTAGGCTAAGATCTTGTCAGGTTGTTCAAAAATAAGATCTTTTTTTCCCCATTCATTTATTGAATTTATTTTGGATAAACACAGTTGTACAAAATGAAGCCTGCAATCAAAATAACCACAAACAAAACAAAAAAAAAACCTTTTTATGGCTTTAATGGAGTTATTAATAAATATATTAATGTGTGTCTCCTCATTGACTTGGCAGGTCTTTTATGTCATTGCCTTTAAAAAAAAAGAAAAAAAAAAACATTTTGCTGCGTATATCTCATCTCCCAGCTTTATTAAGATCTATAAAGCTAGTGAAAAGAGGGAATCGCTCCCAAGCAAGGCTCTACCATTGGCAGGTTTTTTTTTTCCCCCCCATCAAGGCCGAATCCACAGCATAAACCATCTCTCTCTTTTTTTCTCTTTATTTTCGGTCTTTCACGAACGCGATGAGAATGTCGTCTGGTGTGCATATAAGTTTGAAAAGCTCCTTTTAGTTTGAAAGCTTCACCAATCCCCTTTAGCCATAGCATTGCATTCGGCTTTCAGTCTGTGTGTGTGTGTATGTGTGTGTGTGTTTTTTTTTTTTTTTTTTTTTTTTAACCGCAATGCTCTATCTCTACGTGCTATTATACTGTGGCATTAATGATGTTGAACAAGCACTCTGCACGCACTCCCTGCCACAAACACAGAAGTTTTATTTGTTTACTGGCTCATTTAATTACACATTTCAATATGTTCTTTTTTTTTTTTTCTTTTGCGGAAAAAAAAAAAAAAGCAGGCCAGCAGACGTTACACCCACTAAAAGCTTCAGTGGAGAGCAAGGAAAAAAAAAAAAAAAAAAAAGAAGGCTGTCTGAGTAATGACCCTTTTTGGACAGATTGTATAGGGTGCACTAAGTTAAAGGCAATACTGCAGACAACTGATAATCAATAGGCATGATTTGTTCGCAAAATGTGCTTTTGAGTAGGCTCGCTTTTAAATTCACGTTGGGGGGGGTGGTGGTGGGGGGGGTGGGGGGGGGGGGGTGGATAGCGCTGTGTCTGTGGTGAAGGCGTTAGGGATGAGAAATGGAATAAAGCCCTCTTTAGGCATCACTCCTCAGAAATACTGCCTTAATGGAGTAGCATAATTCAGGACGGTGGGTCCCTAACTGTCCGGCAACATGCTGGGTGGAAAGTAATAGCTTGCCATGGGTGTAATGTAGTGTGTAGCTAATAAACTAAAATGTCAGTGTCTAATTAAAAAAAATGAACAAGAGGAATAGCCTTCTATGTTTCTTTTTTTTTCTTTTCCCCCTCATATGAGATAGTGTTATTTTATTTTATATGAAGTGCGATGTCTGTGCTGCAGTGTTAATGACAGGGAAGCCTTTTCTCTCTCCTGCAGAGGTGCACATTGGTGACGCCCTTCATGCATGAATAATATATATATATATATATATATATATATATATATATATATATATATATATATATATATATATATATATATATATATATATATATATATATATATATATATATATTACAATTTCTGATGCTGAATATTAGAGATTTTGCCTGGCTGATATTGGTGGTAAAGGAAATGGTGTTGTAGTATATGTATATATATATATATATATATATATATATATATATATATATATATATATATATATATATATATATATATATATATATGTGTGTGTGTGTGTGTGTGTGGTGTGTGTGTGTGTGTGTGTGTGTGTGTGTGTGTATGTGTGTGTGTGTGTGTGTGGTGTATGTAGGTAGGTGGGTGGGTGGGTGGGATGGATGGATGGATGGATGGATAGGTATAGATAGATAGATAGATCGATAGATAGATAGATAGATAAATGGATGGATGGATGGATGGATGGATGGCTGGATGGATGGATGGATGGATGGATAGATAGATAGATAGATAGATAGATAGATAGATAGATAGTAGGATTAAAGAAAAAAGCGATAGAAGAATGTTTTTTTTATAAGTTCAGTTAAAAGTCACACACAATATAATATAATAACTCTTTACTTTGTCAGCTTATCCATCATTTAAGCTTTTTACCGCACTTATACAATAGATCAATTTCAAAGAGAATTGCTGATGTACTGTTATTTCACTGCCAAAAAAAAGGAAAATCAATGGCACAATAGTTTTTAAATATCTTTGCCAGAATTGTGTTCTTAAGATCTTTTATTTAAAAAAAAAAAAAAGCAAAGAAATAAATCCATATTCAAATCTATTCACTGCTTATTCACATTTTAACAATGGTGCAGCTTTTCACTGATTTGCACTGGAAGTGCATGTAAATGTTCAGTCACAAAAAAAACCCATTCCACTCAAATGTTGGACTTTAAATGGGGGGGGGGGGGGGGTCAAGGGGGGAGGGGGGGGGGGGCAATGGACGCAATTGTGTACAAAAAACCCTTAACGCAAATAAATAAATAAATAAATACATGAATAAATAAAGCCTAATCAATATGAAAGACAGGGGCACGGTGGCTTAGTGGTTAGCACGTTCGCCTCACACCGCCAGGGTCCGTGTTCGATTCCCGTCTCGGCCATATGTGTGTGGAGTTTGTGCATGTTCTCCCCGTGCCTCAAGGGGTTTTTCTCCGGGTTCTCCGGTTTCCTCCCCGGTACAAAAACATGCACGGTAGGTTGATTGGCACCTTGGAAAATTGTCCCTAGTATATAAATGTGTGTGTGAGTGCCCTGTGATGGGTTGGCATTCCATCCAGGGTGTATCCTGCCTTAATGCCCATAGGCGCCTGAGATAGACACAGACTCCCCGTGACCCGAGGGAAGATCGGATAAAGCGGTAGCGGTTAAGATGATGATGAATAATATGAATTGATGAATGAATGAATGAATGTGAATGTCATCACTTGTTCTCGCTACATTAGCCTTCTTCAGAGTCTTCCTGAAACAGTTGTAAGGTCACCATTTTGACACCGTTGTGCACTTCCAAGACGCGTTGCAAGTGATCCAGGGACACGAGGATCGCCAAAACCAGGGGGGGACATTTCCGGGGGTTGAGCTCATAGAGAAGCTTTTCCAGATCTCTTATCAAAGTGCAGTGATGTTCTTCCTCAAAAACAAAAACAAAAAAAACACCATCTTATTGCAGCATCACCGTAGGTCAAATGTGTCACCATTAATCCAGTTACACAATGAATTTCATGTTTGCTCTCTGTGTGATGAAAGCGGTGATGTGGTCAGAATAACACCATTAATCTTAAAACTGTTTGACGCCACCTCATAGACCTCGGGTACTAAAAGAGACGTTCACAAAGCCTTAAACAAAGTACTTAATTTTCTTAGTAATTCAATACTATTCATACAATTATCCATTCATTCACGCATGAAGCATTTATTTATATATATTTTTTACCCATTAAAGCTTATAGTAAGGTTTACGGTGGCGTAGTGGTTAGCACATTCGCCTCACACCGCCAGGATCCGGGTTTGATTCCCATCTCGGCCATGTGTGTGTGTGGAGTTTGTGCATGTTTTCCTCCCCCCTTTTCCTCCTTGCCCGTGCCTTAGGAGGGTTTTTCTCCGGGTTCTCCGGTTTCCTCCCGGTCCAAAAAACATGCACGGTAGGTTGATTGGCACCTTGGAAAAATAGTCCCTAGTGTATGAATATGTGTGTGTGAATGTGTGTGTGTGTGTGTCCTGCGATGGGTTGGCATTCCATCCAGGGTGTATCCTGCCTTAATGCCCATAGACGCCTGAGATAGGCACAGACTCCCCGTGACCCGAGCGAAGATCGGATAAAGCGGTAGAAGATGAATGAATGAATGAAAGCTTATAGTTCCATATGCATTTTATTATTATCCAGTATGGAGTCAGTATAGTTATTAAGTCAATAAATGAATCACTAAAAAAGGCAAACACAAAGCTATAAAATACTTGGTCAGAAATCTAGCAAGTAGTAAACAAATAAATAATTATGAGTGGGGGGGGGGGGGGGGGGGGGGGGGGGGGGGGGGGGGGGGGGGGGGGGGGGGGGGGGGGGGGGGGGGGGGGTGGGGGGGCATGGTAGCTTAGTGGTTAGCATGTTCACCTCACACCTCCAGGGTCGGGGGTTCGATTCCCACCTTCTGCCCGCTGTGTGTGTGTGTGTGTGTGTGTGTGTGTGTGTGTGTGTGTGTGTGTGTGTGCGTGTGCTGTGCGTGCGTGCGTGTGCGTGTGTGTGTGTGTGTGTGGAGTTTGTGCCTCAGGGGGTTTTTCTCCAGGTTCTGTAGTGTCCAAGTGGGTAGCTTGATTGGCACCTTGGAAAATTGTCCCTAGAGTGTGAATGTGAGTGTGTCCTGCCTTGATGCCCAAAGATGCCTGAGATAGGCACAGGTTCCCTGAGAGAGAAGTCGGATAAAGCGGTATAAGATCAATTAATGAATTTATTATGAGATTGCGGGGCACGGTGGCTTAGTGGTTAGCACGTTCGCCTCACACCGTCAGGGTCCGGGTTCGATTCCCGGCTCGGCCATGTGTGTGGGGAGTTTGTGCATGTTCTCCCCGTGCCTCAGGGGGTTTTTCTCCGGGTTCTCCGGTTTCCTCCCCCGGTCCAAAAACATGCACGGTAGGTTGATTGGCACTTTGGAAAATTGTCCCTAGTTTATGAATGTGTGATTGTGAATGTGTGTGTGTGTGTGTCCTGCGATGGGTTGGCATTCCATCCAGGGTGTATCCTGCCTTAATGCCCATAGACGCCTGAGATAGAGCACAGACTCCCCGTGACCCGAGGGAAGATCGGATATAGCGGTAGAAGGTAGAAAAAGATGCGAATGAATGACGATGAATGAATGATTCGGAGTGAACTGATAGATTATTAAATGTTGTTTTTTTTTTTTTTTGACACAATCACCAGCACTGTGAGCTACCAAATGTCAGTAAACAAAACAATGCGTCTAATCTATGCAAATCTGCATGAAGTGAGACTGCACTCTCCCCACTAATATACAGATCAGAACACTGCTGCCGTAGTTTACCTTTAGCATATTTTAAAAGCTGTTGTTTGTTTGTTTTTTTGTTGTTGTCGATTTTAGTGTTTAATGCCCAGTAACATTTCACCGTCCACAAAGCTAGTCAATGCAAAATTCATTCTGGCCCATAATTGGGGGGTTATAATGAGTTGCAAGAATTGTGTAAAAGCAAAGAGACAGGTTCTCTCCTCCCTATTAGTGTCGTACTCCACTTTGCATGGTGGAAGACATGAAAGCTCCCCCGCTGTTTGAAAGGGTGGTCACATTTTCTTTGCCCCCCCCCCCCCCATTCTTTCATTATTTATTCTATACGGAAATCAGCTCATGTGCAGTGTGAAGCGATGTAGAAACAGAGTAATAGTGAGGGACCATGTACAGCGTAGGACTGTTAATCAAAACACATTTACGCTAGTAGACAGGTAATTAACCTACACTGGAAAATCTTTTTTTTTTTTTTTACTTTCACATATAATAACAGTCTTAAATTTGTTCACGTTTGTTCTTTTTTATTATTCTATAAATAATCAAGTACTGGAAAGAAATAGCAGTATTTAGAATATTTCCATATATTCGTTTTACATTCATTATTATTCCATAATTTATTATTTCCTATAATAAAGTGCTTGTCATATTAAAAGCTGCAGAGATTCTTTTTTCTTTTTTTTTCTACCCATTTTCATTTTGGACAATTCCTGTTTATTGGTCAGCTCTACCCTATCAAAAGACGGGTCGCTTCCAATGTTTCCCTGAAAGCTGGTTAAATCCATCTTCTCTAATTGCTGCGCATGGTGCGTCACATGAGAGTGCAACACAATCAGAGGAAAGCGCTATTCGTCCTCCTCTATATGCATGAGCTCACAGATGCCTATGATTAGCTAGAGTCGCGGTGATTGATTAGGAACAGAGAACATGCCATTCCTCCCACTCAGAGTGCATGGCTGGATAATCCCTGCCACAGAGGGTTGTGGCGTGGTTGGGATTCGAACCTACAGTTTCTTGGTAAAGGAGCAGGTTTATTTTTAAGTTTAGAAATCTTATAATGTTCAAGAGAGGGGTGGTGGGGGGGAGTAAAGGCATGAGAGAATGGCTACAACAGTATAGAGGCTTAATAGATATAGACTTATATACCTTGTATAGGGAGGGGGTAGCTCAGTGGTCTAAGGCGCTGGGCTGCTGATCGGAAGATCCGGGTTCGAGCCCCGGTATGGCCAAGCTGCCATCCTTGAGAAGACACTTAACCCTCTGTGCTCCAGGGGCGCTGTATCATGGCTGACCCTGCGCTTTGACCCCAGCTACCAACATCAAGCTGGGATATGTGAAGAAAAGAATTTCACTGTGCTGTAATGTATATGTGACCTATAAAGGATATTAATAAGACACCAGTTCCTCATAAAAAATATCATTTAAAAATATTGAGAAATGTAAAAAATGTAATTATTTTAGGGAGGTGGTAGACCAGTGGTTAAGGTGTTGGACTCTGGACCGGAAGATCACAGGTTCAAACCCCACGACCACCAAGCTGCCACTTGTGGGCCCTTGAGCAAGGCCCTTAACCCTCAATTGCTCACTTGTAAGTCGCTCTGGATAAGGGCGTCTGCCAAATGCTGCAAATGTAAATATAGCTTTCTGTATTAAACCTACACATACAATGTTTATCTCGTCATTATGGCACTTATTAATAGGTTAATATCTTGATGTATAGGAATATCATGACATCATGCATGTCTTCCCTCACCACATCCATACACTTCTTCCTTGGCCGTCCTCTTTTGCCTGCCACCTCTATCCTCAGCATTCTTCTCCCTGAGTACTTCCCTTGCACACGTCCAAACCATCTCAATATATCCTCCCTCACCTCGTCTCCAAAACACCCTACATGCACCGTCGCTCTAATAAACTCACTTCTAATCCTGTCCATCCTCGTCACTCCCAATGAAAATCTCACCGTCTTCAACTCTGCCACCTCCAGCTCCGCCTCCTGTCTTTAAGACGACGCCGCCGTCTCTAAACCGTACATCACAGGTCTCACTACTGACTTCCATTACCTCCCCCTCTCCAAATTCTTGCTCCCTACTCTCACCACAAATCACAATATCGTCCCCAAACATCATCGTCCATGGAGACTCCTGACCTCACCTGTCAACCCGTCCATCACCACGAACAGGAAAGGGCTCAGGGCCGATCCAAGATGTAATCCAACACTTCCCTGCTGTCGCTCTGTCCTCATACATGTCCTGCACCACCACCACATGTCCTCATGGCCTGCACCACCCTCAACAAACTTCTCTGCTACACCAGACTTCCTCATACAATACCACAACTCCTCTCTTGGAACCCTCATACGCTTTGTATACATCCACAAACACACAATGCAACCTTCGCTACACGTCTCCAACGACATCCTCAAAACAAATCCGTAGTGCACTCCTCTCAGCTTCCACTACTCCTTCCCGTAACCTCATGCTGTGACTGATCAACTTTATTTAGTTTATGTAGTTACTGCAAGTCTGCACATCCTTCTCCATCCTTCTCACATTCTATTGGAGTGTCATCCGACTTTCCACCCGTCGTCCTCGTAATAGCTGCTCTCACTTCCTCCATACTAATCCTAAGCACTTCCTGCTCCACCATCTCCGCATCATCCACCCTTCTGTCTTTTATCTCGTTTTCCACATTCAACAGCGGCCCAAAAGCCTCCCTCCTCCTCCTCCTCCTCAACACACTCTCCTCACTACTCGCCACATTTCCATCTGCATCCTTTATTGCTCTAACTTGCTGCACATCCTTCCCGGCTCGGTCCCTCTGCCTGGACAACCTCTACAAATCCTTCACAAAAACTTCACATACGCCTCCTCATTTCTCTTTCTTTTTTGCCACATCCCTCCATAGCTTATACTCCTGCCTACTTTCCTCATCTCTCTGCCGATCCCAATTCTGTTTCGCCAGACTCTTTCTCCTTCCACTACATCTCTTTATCGTTCTTTCTCCTTCCAGATGTCACACCAAGTGCCTTCCTAGCTGTCTCCCTTATCATTTCGGCAGTCGTCGCCCAATCATGCAACATCTCTTCGCCAGTGAAACTTACACTACAGCCTCCCTCCTTCAGTTTCCACCATCTTATTCTCTTTTCAGGCCTCACACTCTTCCTCTTCTTCATCTTCACCTCCAAAGCCGTCCGATGCTATCTAACTACACGATCCCCTGCCATCAACTTACACGGCCCTTGCTCAAGGGCCCACTAATGGAAGCTTGGTGGTGGTGGGGTTTGAACCCGTGATCTTCTGGTCCAGAGTCCAACACCTTAACCACTGGGCTACCACCTTCCCTTCTTCTTCTTGAAATGCGTGTTCACCACTGCCATCTCCATCATGTGTGTAAAAGATACCACATTCCTCTCTTTAAGGCCATACCTACCCATCACCTCCTCATCACCTCTGTTCCCTTCACAGAGACGCTGATTGAAGTCTGCACCCTTTCATTCCTAGCTACACTCTCCACCACTCCATCGAACTCACTCCAGAATCTTTCCTTCTCCTCCATTTCACAGCCTAATTATGGAGCATAAGCACCAATGACATTTATCATCAACTTCAATCAAATTATCCCTGCACAATTTGGATTTCCATGCACACCATGGTAGAATACTTTAAACGCTCCTCCAATGTTCCCGGGATCACTCCCTTTCCGCTTGGTCTCCTGAACACAAAACATGTCTACATGTCTCTGCTCCGTCATAAAACCGACGCTCTCCCTATACCACTAACATTTAAAGTACCAACTTTAGTAGTGTGATGATCTTGCTGCGTCAGGACCTTGAAGAATTGCTGTGATAAGTGGAACCATGAATTCTGCTGTTTTCCCAAATAAATCCTGAAGGAAAATGTCCGGCCATCTGTTCATGACCTCAAGCTGAAGCCAACTTGGGTTCGGTAGCAGGACAACGATCCAAAACACACCAGCAAGTCCGCCTCTGAATGGCTGAAGAAAAACAAAATGAAGAATGTGGACTGGCATAGTCGAAGTGCTGACCTGAATCCAATTGAGATGCTGTGGCATGACCTTAAAAAAGACGCTCCATGATCGAGGACCGTCCAATGTGGCTGAATAAACAACAATTCTGTAAAGATGAGTGGAGCAAAATTCCTCCACAGCGCTAATACAACGGTATTTTGGCAGACGCCCTTATCCACTGAGCAATTGAGGGTTAAGGGCCTTGCTCAAGGGCCCACTAGCTTGGCGGTGGTGGGATTTGACCTTGTGATCTTCCGGTCCAGAGACCAATGTCCTAAACACTGAGCTCCCACATACCTATTATATTTTAGTGTAGTCAGTGCAAAATTATCAGTTATTAGGTTTAGGCGACAAACACCGTTTCATTTGTTTTGCCTTAATAATAAAAACCTTACTTTAAAAACTGCTTTTAACTCATTATCTTGCTACTCATGTGACTAATATTTACATTTATTTGACCATCTGAAACATTCTAGTGTAACATACATACATATACACACAGGTGCTCGGTGGCTTAGTGGTTAGCACGTTCGCCTCACACCGCCAGGATCCGGGTTCGATTCCCGTCTCGGTCATGTTTTTCTCAGGGGTTTTTCTCCGGGTTCTCCGGTTTCCCTCCCGGTCCAAAAAAAACATGCACGGTAGGTTGATTGGCACCTTGGAAAAAAAACTTGTTCCTAGTGTATGAATGTGTGTGTGTGTGTGTGTGTGTGTATGCCCTGCGATGGGTTGGCATTCCATCCAGGGTGTATCCTGCCTTAATGCCCATAGACGCCTGAGATAGACACAGACTCCCCGTGACCCGAGGGGAGATCGGATAAAGCGGTAGAAAATGAATGAATTAATGAATGAATGAATGAAAGATCATCTGAAACATTCTAGTGTAACATACATACATATACACACAGGTGCTCGGTGGCTTAGTGGTTAGCATGTTTGCCTCACACCTCAAGGGTCAGGGTTCGATCCCCGCCTCCGCCATGTGGTTGTAGAGTTTGCATGTTCTCCTTCGTGGCTCAGGGTTTTTTTTCTCCGGGTTCCCCTAGTCCCTAGTGTATGAATGTGTGTGTATAGGCACCCCATACATGGTGCATCCTGCTATCCTGCCTTGATGCCCCAAGACGGCTTTAGGTAGGCACAGGCACCCCTCGAGGGAATATTGGATAAATCGTTAGAAGATGAATGAATGCATGAATATATATATATATATATATATATATATATATATATATACGTCTCGTATTGTGTGTGTGTGTGTGTGTGTGTGTGTGTGTGTGTGTGTGTGTGTGTGTGTGTGTGTGTGTGTATATATATATATATATATATATATATATATATATCCTCTCATATATATATCTTATATATATATAATAGCCATACAGTCAGGTAATATTATTCTGACGTTTGATGTCTCTGTTCCTATTGCCTCATATAAATTGCACAAAGCGTTTCCTTCTAAAGCAAAGGCCTCGTTCAGCTATTGGGAACGAGGATCGGAAGATAAGGTCTAGCACTAGTGACATGCATATCTGTCCTCATAAAATATGAAGCAGTACTCCTGCACTCTATTACGCTCGTTTGTCTGAGCACATCAAATTGTCAAAGATTAGCCGTTTCACTGAAGCATTTTTCAATTCTAGCCAATTACCTCAAGGTTAAGGAGACTGTACAGCATTGCATAATAGAAATGTAGCACGGTGTATGATGTAAGCTGTGTGTATGTCACAACAGCAACTGAGCACATTTAACCCAAAGCCCAGAAATAGCTAAGAGCAGGGGAAAAAAAAAAAAACGCTACCCTGACAACTGATAGTTACACACACAAAGTGCTTTGATTTATTGGACTGAAAGATTTATTAACATAGCTGCATGCCCTTTCTGAACTATTTGATGCTGTTATCGCCATTCTCGTTTATTTCCCATAGATAGGATTTATTCTATATTGCAAGGCACTTTTATCTTCATAGCCGGCACATTTATCGATAGAGCTGTTTCTGGTCGGCAAGGATAAAAACCCCACTGCTGACGGTGGCATGGAGGCCTGATACTGTGTGACTAACATCGCTGATGAGCTGTCTGAAAGGAAAGCTTCCATGCCTGCAGATGTGGTGTTACCATGGGGATGAGACCTTGGAGCTCAGGATAGGCTAGAGCCACACTTATCCTTCCTTTCCATTTAAATTGCAAGGCCATGCATAGATCTGATAGTAAGAGAGAGCATGTGTTGTGTGACCAAAAATGATCTCCCTATCTTTCATCCCTGTCACTCACCCTAAGGCCCCAGTGTGCCCTCACTTATCACTTGTTACTGTAGCTCGTATATATCTAATCAAACAATGGACGTCGTTTTCCTGAGTAGAAATTGTGCTTGTCGATTATATATATATATATATATATATATATATATATATATATATATATATATATATAATATATATATATATTATATATATAGATATTTGACGATTGCTAAATTAGCAAGCGTCAAAGTGAGGAATTTAATATGACTGACCATAAGAATGAATCACGGTGGTGGTGTTTCATTTCCCTTGTATACCACAGAAAGTTGTACCTCGTTACACTTTCTTCCTTTATTACCAATTGCTATTTAACATGTTTAAGATTATAGTAAAGAGGCTCGGCGGCTTAGTGGTTAGCACGTTCTCCTCACACTGCCAGGGTCCGGGTTCGATTCCCGTCTTGACCATGTGTGTGTGGAGTTTCTGCATGTTCTCCCCGTGCCTCAGGGGGTTGTTCTCCGGGTTCTCCGGTTTCCTCCCGGTCCAAAAACATGCACGGTAGGTTGATTGGCACCTTGGAAAATTGTTCCTAGTGTATGAATGTGTGTGTGTGTGTGTGTGTGCCCTGCGATGGGTTGGCGTTCTATTCAGGGTGTATCCTGCCTTAATGCCTATAGACGCCTGAGATAGGCACAGACTCCCCGTGACTCGAGGGAAGATCGGATATAGCGGTAGAAGATCAATGAATATATATATATATAAATTTATTTATTACTGCATTGTGTATCCTCCTGCAAATGACAGTGAACACATTAATAAAGCCCTATTGAAATAAATCGGGGGGCACGGTGGCGTAGTGGTTAGCACGTTCGCCTCACACCGCCAGGATCTGGGTTCAATTCCGGTCCAAAAACATGCACGGTAGGTTGATTGGCACCTTGGAAAATTGTCCCTAGTGTATGAATGAGTGTGTGTGTGTGTGTGTATCCTGCGATGGGTTGGCATTCCATCCAGGGTGTCTCCTGCCTTAATGCCCATAGATGCCTGAGATAGGCACAGACTCCCCGTGACCCGAGGGAAGATCGGATAAAGCGGTAGAAGATGAATGAATGAATGAATGAAATAAATCCCTATTATCGTACATTAATTACCGTTAGGACTACTTTCCAAGCTCTACTGCTGGCAAAAAAAACTAATCAACACCTCCTGACCAATCAGATTTGAGAGCTCCAACAATTAACACTAAAGGAGAAGCCTCATTGGTTTTGGGTTCTGTTGCCGCTCCTCTGCCCGTCCTCTTTCTTTCCCTTTCAAGAATGTCATGCATCATAAATAGACCATAATTGGCTTGCCTCTGATCATAAATCCCCCCCCCCCCTTCCCTCCCCTCCTTTCCTCTATTCTCCCAGAGCACAAACAATATACCTTTATTATATTTGCAGATACACTCCATGCTCTATCAAGGCACTCGGTACCCACTTTGATTTGACTTTGTGAATCCTTTCAGCCCGAGCGGGTTACAGCGACAGAAAAGCCTTTTCTCATGTACTGTATTATTGGTACGATTAGTCTACATAATAAAAGACTGTGTACACGAACTCTTTGCGAAACTGAAAATCTACGCCAGCAAAATCTTAATTTATTCCTTTATTTCCTTGGTTGATTATTGCAATTGACTGATAAAATAAAATAAAAAAAAGAGTGATCGCACTTAATTTATTGTAAGTGTATTCCAGCACGAAGGGTTTTTTTTGCCCCCACTTAGATCCTTAATATATGTCCAGTAGATTGATAGTTTAGCGATGACAAAATGAGTGGAGGAAAATATTTTGTTTACTTTTATTTATTCAACGGCCATTTTGCTGTCGTTGCAGTTCGAAGATGAGGTTCATAGCGACTACATTTGCAGCATTTGGCAGACGCCCTTATCCAGAGCCACTTACAACTGAGCGATTGAGGGTTAAGGGCCTTGCTCAAGGGCAAACTAGTGGCAGCTTGGTGGTGGTGGGGTATGAACCTGCGATCTTCCGGTCCAGAGTCCAACACCTTAACCACTGGGCTACACCACCTCCCTAGTGACTAGAGGAGGTTCTTCCCTATGAGTCGATTATTTGATCACTTTGTATATGCATTACGGCTGAGACTTAAAATGTTTGATTTGCTACATGGGCGGACAGAGCGAGACTCCTGACCGGCTACGCACATTTTTCCGAAATACGTTGTCAGGAATGATATTTTCCACCTAATGCCTCTGGAGAATAAAATGTCCAGGAGAAATTTTCATTTTTATTGTAAATATAAAGAGCAAAGGGGGCGCGGTGGCTTAGTGGTTAGCACGTTCCCCTCACAGCGCCACAGTCCGGGTTCGATTCCCGTCTCGGCTATGTGTGTGTGGAGTTTGCATGTTCTCCCCGTGCCTCAGGGGGTTTTTTTCTCTCCGGGTTCTTCTCCGGTTTTCCTCCCGGGTTCCACCCCCCCGGTCCAAAAACATGCACGGTAGGTTCATTGGTACCTTGGAAAATTGTCCCTAGTGTAGGCATTTCATCCAGGGTGTATCCTGCCTTAATGCCCATAGACGCCTGAGATAGGCACAGACTCCCCGTTACCCGAGGGAAGATCGGATATAGCGGTAGACATGTAACTGGCGCCGTTACATGTAACTAGTTACACAACACTGATGGTAATCATGTTTGCCTTAATCCTGTCTGTGCCTGTCTCTCACTATTGCGCTTGGATTTTCTCCCTAGGCTTTTTTTTTCCCCCTGGGAATTCCGTGTTCCTCCCCAGAGCAACAAGAAACATTGTAGGTTGATTGGTATTTATAGATTGTCTATAATGTGTGCGCCTGTGAGTGATTGCGTCATGCAGTGGGTTGACACCTTCTCAAAGGGGTCCCACACCTCGCGCTCTGAATTCCCTGGGATTGGCTACATAACCCCCCCCCCGAACACCCTGTTTAGAAAAAAAAGAAAAAGAAAACTAGACAGATGGATGGATGTTTTCTGTTTAAACAAAACCTCGTTTAGGTGATTGATTGATTGGACATCATTCATCAACACATAACACGATTAAAATGCCCCTGGCCAGATTAAGGATCTACATCGTAGTCCTACTAATATCCACAGATCCTGCATGGGCCCCCTGATAGTATCTTTTCTATCCTTCATTTTTTTTATTTCTCCACATTTGCGTGTTCTTTTCCCTATAAGAATCCAATCCTCCTACATACAGACAAGTGGGATCTAATGCGTGACCTTACATTGCGGATGCATTTAGCACAGGGCAGCAGCGTCTTGTAGCCGTCATTGCAGCATGTGAAACAAGCAGATCTATACTTGTTTTTCATTTTAGTTCTGCTTTGATTTTTCCGCCTGTTTTTTCCTTCCCACGGTGAAAGCCCATATATTTTTGATCATATAATGATATTTCGAAACTGACAGAGGCATTGAGGCTTGAAAATTGTTTCATCGGGCTGAACAGAGTTGCGGCCAAGAAACAACAGCCGGGATGATGTTTTTCTTGCTCTGGCGGTGTAGGGGGTGGAGGCGGGAGTCATTATGTCGAGATAAAACAATTATAACTGCAAACAGGCGGCATGGCGGCGCAGCAGGTAACGTTTCCACCTCAAAGAGCCATAGTTCCCAGCTCAATCATATGTGGACTCTCTATGCAATGCTCTTGCTGGGTTTTTCCTCGGGGTCCACCCCCAGGGTGTTCCCGACTCGCTAGGTAGTTTTCCCATGCTCCATTGCCATCGTCAGTGCAAGTGAGAATACATGCGTGCATGATGCCCTGCGATCGCCTGGAGATTTGGGCACGTATGTTAGAATTCCGTTTTATCTCCATAATTTATTCTGCCTCGGCTGCAGTTATTCAACTTTATTGTGTTTACATCAGTGGCAGACCAGGCGTCCTACGCCAAGGCTTTCGGTATTTTTCCTTCCAAATCAATCCACCTCTTAATGCTGTCATTACGACACCACGGCTATAAAAAGCGTCATTATTATAGAGGAACGCAGTATAACGGAGCGCTGTGTCACAGACAGTGAAAACGAACGTCTTTACTACAGCAAGAAACACTGAACACAAGTCTCCTGCTGTGTCCACAGAGCTCCGAAATACCACCAACAAACATAACCGACTGTAAAAAGAAAACAGTACTGTGGATTGTAAAGGAATCTTATGGAGAACTCGACATGGGACATTAGCTGAAAATGTGAGTGATACGGCTCTGGGCCCGACCCCTTAGAGCCTGGTCCGTTTAATATTTAGCATTGACTTCGAAATGCTCGCTCGTTCAGAGAGATGAGTGTTTAGACACCAAAAACGGCCATTTCGGGAGTGGGCGGGGCCAGTGACGCACGTGACATCATCGAATTATCCAGTGTCCGAGTCCCGTCGATGTGCCGAGCGTTTAGATATGTCACATGACCCTGTGTCTGTGTTTCTCGGTTTGCGGCCATGTGACACCGTATGTTCGCGACCTACTCCATCTTACCTACGAGTGGATATGTCAAATGTGCATTTCGCCCGAACACGGGCCGCACAGCGGAACGTCAAATTTCCTCATTCATTCTCTATGGGGCCGGAATGTCCCGGATTTCCCGAAATTTCAAACAGGTGTGGCGTTCCAGAGGCATATGATCGTGATCCATTCCGGAGCCCATACGAGTGGATATGCCATGTGTGCATGTCGGACGCTCACAGGCCGAGCTGTTCCTGCTTTTCGGCCCCAGGTTCGGAATTCCGCTGGGCGATTCCTTATAAAAGTAAGAGTTAGTTGACCAAAGCTAGAGAGAAATTATAATAGTAATGCTTTTTCAAGCACTCCTAAATAGGAACAATGGCTGCACTTTGTTTGTCATTAGCAGACTGTAGGGGTCACACCCCAGGAAGTCATTGTCAGAGCCAGGGATTTTTCATAAGGGGTGTCAATTACTCTGGGGCGGCACAGAAAAGATCATAATGCAAGCAAACATGACACTCGTCCAACCTTAATTTTACCAATCAACGAGTCCCAGGGGAGCCTGTGCCTATCTCAGGCGTCTACGGGCATTAAGGCAGGATACACCCTGGATGGAATGCCAACCCATCGCAGGACACACACACATTCACACACACATTCATACACTAGGGACAATTTTCCAAGGTGCCAATCAACCTACCGTGCATGTTTTTGGACCGGGGAGGAAACCGGACAACCTGGAGAAAAAACCCCTGAGGCACGGAGAGAACATGCAAACTCCACACACACATTTACATTTAGATTTACATTTGCGGTATTTAGCAGACGCCCTTATCCAGGGCGACGTACAGGAAGTGCTTTAAGTCTCGATCTAAGGATAAGATTTATTCAAGAAAGGTTAATACAAACTCAAGTACACAAGAATAGACAGTTGCCTTTTTTTCTTTTTTTTTTTTTTAATATAATGGATTTCTGGACAGTGAGATAAAAGAGAATAAAAGGAATGTTAGGATGGGTGTTTTTGGAAGAGGTAGGTCTTCAGTCGGCATTTGAATGTAAATGGCCGAGACGGGAATCGAACCCCGACCCTGGCGGTGTGAGGCGAACGTGCCAACCACTAAGCCACCGTGCCCCTCAAACGATTTAAAATGAACATTTTTCGGATTTCATAGCTCACCTGAAAAGATGTGCTCAAACCCTTCGTTTCAACTTGCACGATGCCTATCAGTGATTTCCCATAAGTCTAGTGGGAGTTTCGTAGCCCGGACGTTATTATATAGACACGATCAAGGTTTTCCTTCCTTGATCTAATTTATTTTCATCTCATAAAATTGAAATTATGAACTGGGTGGCCAGAATGGTGGCCATGATGACATCAATGGTGGCCACCCATAGCTCCGCCCCCTACAGCCAGCACCCTTTGGTTTTCTAATGATGTTTCATCCAGTCTAATATGATGAAACATTACCGCCGATCACATGCTAGGTTAAAAATGAATATGTGTTAAGTCTTTTTCAATATTCCCACACAATAAATAGTATAAGTTCGGATACTTCACTGCATTTAGACCATTACTATGAAGTGGACTTCCTATTACAGATACTATTTGTAGTAAATATTTTTAAACATAAATTTATGCAATTTGAACATAAAGTTTTTGACTCGGCACGCAGCCTAACAATGATGATGTCTGGAAAAAGAAATAAAAAGAATATATATATATATATATATATAGGCAGTGTGCAATAACACTGGAAGTGTGCCATTTCTTAAAATAAATAAATAAACACAAAAACACTGAAATCTTCCATGTCAGCTGATGAACCCGGATGCTTGTCTCTGGCATGCAGTCTGCTGAATGTCTTGCGGATATATGTACTCGAAATGAAACGAGGGTGTGAATAATAATGCCACGGTTTCTAGCACTCGTGCTTCACACCAACTTGTTGTGGATTTGTTTAAAAAAATGCAAACAAAAAAAAAAAGGTTCATCTTATTCTATGTAAACATATGTATGATAGGCCAAAATACCATTTTCACACAATGCATTTCACACAAAGCCCTTTATTATTCATTCATTCATTCATTCATCTTCTACCGCTTTATCCGATCTTCCCTCGGGTCTATCTCAGGCGTCTATGGGCATTAAGGCAGGATACACCCTGGATGGAATACCAACCAATTGCAGGACACACACACTCACATTCACACACACATTCACACACTAGGGACAATTTATTTTCCAAGGTGCCAATCAACCTACCGTGCATTTTTTAAGACCCAGGAGGAAACCGGAGAACCTGGAGAAAAACCCCCTGAGGCACGGGGAGAACATGAAAACTCCACACACACATGGCCCGAGACGGGAATTGAACCCGGACGCTAGCGGTGTGAGGCGAACGTGCTAACCACTAAACCACCGTGCCTGATGATATATAGTTGTAAAATATAAATTGGATTCACAGAAGATTTCCATTGTCCATCCGGCATTGTTTGCAGTATC
The DNA here is from genome assembly GCA_030449085.1 of Kryptopterus vitreolus. Taxonomy (NCBI): domain Eukaryota; kingdom Metazoa; phylum Chordata; class Actinopteri; order Siluriformes; family Siluridae; genus Kryptopterus; species Kryptopterus vitreolus. The sequence continues at coordinate 2,332,477 of JACRUU010000020.1, forward strand.
TAGTATGCAATATTTATTGCCATTTGTAGTATTTCGCGGAGTTGCTGGTTTAATTTCCTTGAAGGACTGTTAATCGTTGTGCTTTGATTTTTATAATATTTGCTATTCATTGGCATGCAATTCGAACCTTGCTGAGGAACGCGTAGACAGAAACACCAGATGGATGATGCTTAGGTATGCAAGCGGCAACTGCTTCTGTCTTTGTCCTAATGTGTGCTACCTGCATTCCTGAGTGCCTGTGAAAAACGACTGCTAAGCGCATTACAGACGATATTTAGAATAAACCCACGTCTGAAACGTCATTACATTTATTTCATCATACCGGCATGGATTTATCGTTTCAAGGCAATGGTTCCTATAGGCTAAAGACGTAAGTGCTTTATATATTTACGCAGCCCAGGTCCCATCTATAGCCAACTGCATGCAGCCTGCAAATGTATTTCTAACTTATGACCAAGGAGGCATTATGCAAATGTAGAGACCAACTAAAATGCACTCTGTAAGTACAACCAGCTGCTAAATGCAGAGAAGGAAGTAAGCAGCTATTCATTTAGAGTGCACTCTTTTATGCCCTCCAGATATCTTAGTTTCCAGGATCGTAGTGTAACAGTGCAGTCGCACTCGCGTGGACATTAGATACAGCCAAACAAGTTGAGGTTAGATACGCAGATAAAAGCGATTTGCATGCTGCCGCTTTACAATTTCAAGCAGATACCCTTACACCGAATAAAGCGCTAAAGACGTGCATAATCATCGTGCATAATTTCCTTTCCTTCAAAAGGAACACGAACCCTATCATCGCGAGTGAAATTCACTAACTGTGCAATTAACAGCTTGTGTATGCTGTAGATACTTCTAGCGCATTTTAATGGTGTTTACGCAAAGACCTCCATGGGCTAAGGGCTACCGCTTTCTGGAACAGGGTGAATAAAGTGCTGCTTAGGTGCCAAAAGTGAATTAGCGTTATTTGGAGCCATGCAACAACAACAACAACAAAAAAAATGCTGCACATCGCTCATTTTGAAAGGTAAATAACATTACTGATAAGGATTTACTTGTCTGTCAATAGCTAATAAAAACCAATGCTGCGTTGGTTTAGTAAATGAAATGGTAAATAAGTAGTCATTTTGACCTCTGAATGGTTAATGAAGTGGATCATTCAAAGACCAAGACACCATAAAGAGCAGAGAGTAGAAATGGTTGGAAATTCACACCTTTATCAACTATGAAATCATAGTAAACATACACTAATCCCGAGTTCAAATGTAGATAAATAATATGAAAAATACAAACAAATAACAGAGACAGAGGAACACACACACACACACACACACCCACACACACCACACCACATACACACATATATATATATATATATATATATATATATATATATATATATATATATATATAGATATTATATATATATATATATATATTTTTTTTTTTTCTGTTCTCAATGTACCATAAATGAATACTTGTCATGTTTCTAATACTCCAAGTACCGGTAATTGTAATATATATATATATATATATATATATATATATATATATATATATATATATATATATATATATATATATTCACTCAAAACCTTTCCCTTTAATAAAATGATTCCTTATTAATTATTTGTTTATTTATTTCAAACTGGAAATTACTTTTAATTATTCATTTCAATGTAAAAAATTTTTAGTGGTTGTTGTAATTGTTAAATATGGTACATGGCTCCTTTAAGAATTATGTTCCTGATTTGGTTGCGTTCCATATAACAAACTGGTAATATATTAAGGTTCCATAGGGTAATATAGTAAGTAGCTCATACATGCTGTGAATGAGAAGCTTGTAGTCGTAATTCGGAAAAATTCCGGAGTGAGGTATTTGCTACGTTGCTAGTTCTTTATATTCTATCCCAACATTACAAGCGGCTGAGGAAAGGTCAGTGTTGAAATCATCTAGGAAGTCCGCGGACTGAAATTTCTTCTCTGGTGTCTTTGTTGTTCGGGTTCATTCGCCAACACAACGCACATTAATAAAATTAGTACCGATAAACCGAATTTGCATTAAAGACTTAACTTTGACAGCCCTAATATGTACACATCCAAATATTAGCCGTAGGGCATTTTGCAGAAGCCCACATGAGAACATTCACCACACTCATACTGTACGCACGATATCCTTGTGATGAGCATCCACTGACCTCATTTGTAATAGGGCTAATTAGTGCTATGTCTAACCATAACCTTTCCATTTGATTCCCCGAGTAAACCCATAAGAATGGAATCCACCGAGTGTCATTAAACATAAGGGAAGCGGCGATCTACTGACTACAATTCATTAAAGTGCAAAGGCGTTTAATTACTCAAGGTCAGAAATCACTAGCAAAACATGCTTCCAACACTTTTGCCCAGAATATGAGCTGTCAGAAGAAAAAGCATGTTAACAGCAATCAACTTGCTTTATTACCTTCGCTAAATTAGGCTTCTTTTTTTTGGGGGGGGGGTAAAACCATTTTGTCCTCACAATAATGATCCCATAAGAGTTGACAGGGCAGAGAATAATGGTCAAAGCATGGATGCTGAAAGGCATTAGTCTGAGTCAGTATTGTCCTTGTTAGCTAATGGCTGTTTGGGCTGGTGCTAATGAGCGAGCCAGCATTGTGTCCCGGTGCTAACATCTTTTTGCTGAGCGTCGTGGGACTGTTTCCAGAGGTGAGAAGACCTTCGGTTTTCAGTGACCTCGCACTGTTAAATAAAAAAAAAGGTGCACGTTTCCAGGGCACTGCTTCTGATTAGCATTCCTATCGAGGAAAAACGTAAACAACAACAAATGAAGAAGTGGATATGTTTACACGACGTTACACGGTCGCACCACTGCGTGCAAACGTTTTGCTTTTAATCAACATCCACTTAGAAAGATTAAAATGCACGAGCATGACAGGCACCCATGCTGTGAGATTATTGACGGCGGGTCCGATAACCCTTGTGCAGCATTTCCTCATATCTAGCTACCTGTCAGCAGGAATGTCTTAATATGCTAAACAGCCCAGGCTTTCCCTAAGACGGTAGCGGCGCTAGCGCTACCTTGTCAAGTCACTTTTAGTCACGCGCTGCTTAAACCGTGCGAGAGATACCGCGTAGATTTATCCGTTAGGAAAACAGAGGTCTTTTTTGATTTCCTGCATCTCTATGGCAACATTATCGATTTCTTCCTGTTGCAACTTGAAAGTGCACCTTCGGCGCTGTCTGACAGTGATCGATACTTGACCTTACAATTTAGCATTTAACATTACGCTTCATTGGATAGGATTGCCTTTACATTCCTTGCAAAGCGAGAGAAAGGAAGAGAGAGAGAGAGGGGGGGGGGGGGGGGAGAGATTGAGAGAAAAGAAAAAGAGAAAGATCAAAGGGGCTTGAAATCTACACGGCGTCCAAATGTTCAATGACAGCTTTATAAATAAGAGTGAAGAAAGAACAAGGCTGCGGCTTTTGGCGGATGTCCTGTCATTTTGGCAGTCGTCATCTCGTGGCACACCCTTTAAGGACAATTAACAGCTTGACAGGGAACACTGCGCAAAGAACATCTGTTTCACGTCAAGCGGCCAAGCCTTTTTTTTTTACTGCCAGCACTTTGCTAAAATGGACAGCACGTAGAAAAAAAAATAGAAAGAAAAGAAAAGAAATCAAATCATACATTTCAAGACTTCTTTTGGCAAAAGCACAATAATTCATTTCACATTTCAAGTGGATGAATTCATATTTACCCACTTTTCATGCATTGGCAAATAAGTACTGGTTATATGTTTGTCACAGGTGTCTGATCTCCAAACAAAGCTCTGATACGCTGGTACTGTATATAGGTATGTTTCTGCCTTAGGCATGATTTATATTCTATACTGTTCCTAGATGGTAACTATATATTATATATAACTATATATAACACTATAACTGGCTATTTATAACTCACTAAACAATATTTTTATTTCTGTTGTACAGTATTTTTCCAAATAAAGTATCTATCTATCTATCTATCTATCTATCTATCTATCTATCTATCTATCTATCTATCTATCTATCTATCTATCTATCTATCTATCTATCTATCTATCTATCTATCCATTCAATCAATCAATCAATCAATCTATCTATCTATCTATCTATCTATCTATCTATCTATCTATCTATCTATCTATCTATCTATCTATCTATCTATCTATCTATCTATCTATCTATCTATCTGTCTCTGTCTGTCTGTCTGTCTGTCTGTCTGTCTGTCTGTCAGTCTACCTACCTACCTACCTACCTAACTGTTTGTCTGTACTGCTCATTTTATTTGCCAAATTTAGCAGACACTCTTATCCGAAGAAATAGTTGAAGGTTAAGGGCCTCGCTCAGGGGCCCATTGATGACACTTTCGGGCGTTGCTGGGATTTCAACCTTTTGCCTTCCAGTTCAGAGTGCAATGCCTTAACCACTGAGCTAACACCAGTTATTAATAATAGAAATTAAAAAAAGACCCTAATGTCAAGAATTGTGGTCAGTCTATAGTCATTCGTTCATGACTATAGGGGACTATAGGGGAGTGGGTTGGGGAGGGAGTGGGGGGAAACGGGGGAACCGGAGAAAAAAACCCCTGAGGCACGGGGAGAACATGCAAACTCCACACACCACACACACACACACACACACACACACACACACACACAACACACACACACACACACACACACACACACACACACATACATGGTAGAGGCGGGAATCAAACCCCCAACTATTTGCTCTCCATTCTCCTCTAGAGGTTTTCCACTTAATTCTGGAGTGCAGTCATTATAGCTTTGCGCTCATCCGGCCATGAAATCATTAGCGAGGTCGAGGCTGTGATAACAGGTCAGAAGACCTGGGGTGCAAACAGCATTGTGGACGATCCATGAGGTGTTTATTGGGTTTGTGATTAAGACTCTGTGCAGGCGTCTCCTCGTGTCTCACAAAGTTTTTTTTTGTTTGTTTTTTTTTTTTTTGCCTTAAGTTTCTGTGAAGAGAAATCGCAGTTTCACGCCAAGATAACTATGTGCTTCTAATTTGTGCCAACAGTTTCGTACATTAACGGGTCATGTTTTCGCAACGTTTTGGCAATATAGTACATTTTAAATAATAATTTTTAAAAAAGCATGCGATAATGAACTTGATATTTGGGTCTCCGCAAATACATTTACAAAACAGCAAAAATGCAATTCAGCTTATTGTGCCTTTCTAGTTTATTTATGGCGTACCTCTTGTAGGATCTCGACACGGTGTCTTCGAGGGAAAGCGCTATTAGCTTTCATTTCGGTAGCTCTTTATCTCGCACGCCATCGGTTGCTATTCACTGGATGTGGCGTCGCCGGCATGTTTGCCTAACATATATTTAGCCCATTTGGCAAAACTATCAACTAATGTGTTCTACTGAAGTGAATTGCTTTGATACCAATCCACGAATCAATGTCTCCTTCAAAATGCTATCTTGGAGTGTTTACGAAGCTCCCTTTCTCCTTGTGCTGCGATCGCACGTGCTCCAGCACATCCTGCTTTTGAGCATCGACTGTGTGCGTGTTTTTTTTAATACAAGTTTTAAAGCTTTATTCATAATCCCAAAAGCCTCATATGGTGAGCCTAAAAGCACATGCTGCTATGATGCTCTTATTAAGCTTGATCTTTTAAGTGGATTGCTGTTATTGGAACGCTGTATACGTGACCTTTTCCTAAGTGGGCATATGTGAACCGGTGCCTCGGCGTTCTCCAAGAGGTAGGAGGTGGATCACTCAATCACGCAGGATTTACCTTCACTCCAATAAGGTCACAATCATATTTTCATATCATTTGTAAATAGATTATCTCTTCTCATATATAGTATATTGCCATTGCTATATATTTGGGGAATGGATAGATTGTTCCCCCAGCCCCCCACATGCATGCTGAGGCGACGCGGCCGCAGATCCATCATCGTTCATGGGCATGCTATCGTTCCTGCTCACAAAAGTGCACTATATTGCACACACATGCACAAACACATTGTACTGTAGCTCCCTTCACCTTTCTGGTAGGTGGGTGTGAGTTAGTTGTGTAACTCCCAGCATTCTTTCTCCACATTCCACTATACATAGGTCACGTATTCGGGGTTTTGATCAACATCCTCAAAAGTCCATTTCTGTGTAAGAGTAAAGAGCTGTGCATGGAGGTCCATCTTGCTTTGACAAATCTAGAAGACGTGATGCAGAGTGACATTTCGAATCACTCAGTGAATGGATTCGTGTCCACCACCCAGGAAGAGGAGATCTGTCCATTTTCTTTTAGACAAAAACAAACTTTTCACACAAGCAGACATGATTAAGGCCCAAATATGATTAAAGGTATTAAAGGTGACAAAGTAGACAGAGCATAATGTTCAAATCTCTCTCTCTCTCTCTCTCTGTGCTTTCCCTCTCTTTTTCTCTCTTTATCTCTATCTCTCTTAGGTTTATTGTCATTTTTAGCACACCGCATGCCAATGGATAAAAAGAAATACGTTCGGCGTGTGTAGTAGACGCTGACAATGACTAAAACATAACAGTAAAATACGGACAGTGAATGCAAACAGGTACACAGAATCAATAATATTAAACAATGTTTAGAATTTTGATCGTTGGGTGGAACAAAGTGTTCTGAAGTCTAAATCTTCTCCATGAATACCTCGTATACTCTTCCTGGATGGAAAGGGCGTAAATCACTTGGGTGGATGGATGGGGTGGGGGGGATGTTGGGGGGGCTTTTGGTTCATATGCAGGTTGTTTTCGTTACACGCCTTGTGTTTCATCGTTTTCAATACTTTACTATTTTATTTTAACACATTATACAGTGGTTATAGATTGTATTATATTGTATGAATGATATATCTATATATTATACAGTGGTTAACGCATTGGGCTCTGGACCGAGCTCAGTCTGCCCCAGCCGTTAACCATTGCACAAGTGCTTCCTAGTGCTGCTCCCAATCCCGGATAAGGGAGGGGGGGGAAGCATTAGGAAGGGCATCCAGTCTAAAAACATCTGCCAAACCCCCTAACAGGAGCAACTAAGAGAGACAGTGCTGATTGAATAGAATACAGCCAGTGAAATTATTTTTTCACATAACCCAGCTTGTTTGGTAGCTGGGGTCATAGTACAGGGTTAGCCATGATACACCTGGAGCACAGAGGGTTAAGGGTATTGCTCAAGGACCCAAGTGTGGCACCCCTTGGTGATACTGGGGTTCGAACCCCAGACCTTCCGATCAGTATCTCGCTGATCTACACCCTTCCTGGATATGATGATGGCATAATATGTACCTGCATTTGTAGACATCATATATGTACATGTGGGATCAGAGTGATTAATTACCCCATAGGTGTAAGCAATGTGTTTAAACTCTGTATTAACCCCTTATCCTTACAACGGAGCATTTGAGGGTAAAGGGTCTCGCTCAAGATCCCACTAGTGGCAGCTTGGTGGTGCTGGGATTTGAACCTGGACCCTTCAGGGCCACTGAGCTACCACCTGCGTATAAAAGATATCATGAAATATCTTAATACGTAATATGTAAAGCGGCTTTGAGACGATTACAAATTGTAAAAAGCGCTCTACAAAAAAAATTTAATTGAGTTGAATTGAAATGCAGTTGGGGGCACGGTGGCGTAGTGGTTAGCGTTCGCCTCACACCGCCAAGATCCGGGTTCGATTCCTGTCTCGGTCATGTGTGTGTGGAGTTTGTGCATGTTCTCCCCGTGCCTCAGGGGGTTTTTCTCCGGGTTCTCCGGTTTCCCCCGGTCCAAAAACATGCATGGTAGGTTGATTGGCACCTTGGAAAATTGTCCCTAGTGTATGAATGTGTGTGTGAATGTGTGTGTGTGTGCCCTGCGATGGGTTGGCATTTCATCCAGGGTGTATCCTGCCTTAATGCCCATAGACGCCTGAGATAGGCACAGGCTCCCCGTGACCCGAAGGAAGATCGGATAAAGCGGTAGAAAATGAATGAATGAATGAATGAATGAATGAAATGCAGTCGCGCTAGAATAAATGACCTTGGTATTTGATCAAATAATCAGTCTTAACAGCAGTACTGTAAGTGTTACAGCAAGTTTTCCCCCCTCACTGCTCACAGGGTTTCATGTGTGTGTGCTTGTTCTCCCATGGTTGTGGAGGTTTCCTGCTGCTCAGGACCCCAAGAGACCCAAGTGCAGGATAAAGGACTGTTCCTGAAGACGACTGACTTTCATAGTGAATTAGCATTCAGAAACTTGAAACTCCACAGTTAACAACTCTACTCTAACGGACCTTGTTTGTGGATTCACTCTTCTGAGGTCCGCATCGGGATGATGCAAGCGTTTCGCCCTTTTATTCTGCGTTTTGGGAATAACCTGCATTAACCTGCCTCACCAAATTAATTTCATGCAGTCTTCCCTTGGATATTGACATTTATGGTAATAAACTAAAGTCTTGGAGTTGATTCCAACCCTCAAATGGGAAAATCGACCATGTGTGTCACTTTGCTCTCTTTGGAAATACAACAGTATTACTCTTTGTCGAATAGACACTAGAGGTTGTTTTTTTTTAGACGTAGAAAAACGTAGAAAAAGACGTAGAAAAACAAGGACAGGGTTTGGTTAACGTTAAGATGCATTTGTTTGAAGTGTGCCTCGAGACTAAAATGCTCTGTAAATTCTCTGGTAAAAAGTTTCTTGAATTGCACCGACATCACAAACAAAACAGTTGTTTGCTTATAAAGAATTGATTTATTATGTGCTTTAGATGAATCCCACAACGATGGGATACATAAAATTGAACTTCTCCGTCTGTACTAAACCTGTACTAAAGGATTTGATGACTCGCTGGTTTTCTATACTACTTTATACTTTTTTTTTTTTTTTAGTTATGAGCTAATAGTTTTATTTGCCATTTAAAGTTCATCTATCGTGGCAGACTGGTTCCAAAATGCCTCACGTCTTGCCTTTCTGTTTGTTGCGGCTTATTTTTTATGTTTACTCGTTTTGATCTCATACTAATTATTATTTCTTTATCCTCTCTTTTTCTCTCTCTCTCTCTCTCTTTCTCTCTCTTTCATGCGCCACTACTGCTGCATCACGATTTCTGCTATCAAGGTAAGACAGCGAATGCCCTTTCGAAATATCATTATATTGTGTGCATGCAGGGCATTAAAGCCATGATATAGAGCGACAACCCCTGCCATATAAACACTATTTAAAAGACACATTATACGCATTAGTTCTTACCAGTCCTCCACCAAAACCACATTCCTATAAATTCTAATTAGGAAAATGATTTATTTTTTTTTTACGGAAACATCTTTTTGCACCGGAGCATTATTTTAAAAGTAAAAACGCAAACTCTCCGTTTCCAGGATTTCTCTTATTGCCTTTGACCAAACATAAGGCTGCACCCAGGATTGTAATTCATCACGATGAGAAACTCAATGTTGTACTGTTTAGCTTATTAGGGTTTTTTGGCTTATGAAGTAAAACCTCTGTCGCAAAAAAAAAAAAAAAAAAAAAAAGAAAATACTGATAAAAAAAATTCCTTTGAGTCTTTAAAGGTGCAAAATTGCAACTCGTCCCCTGGTTGAAAACCAATTCCACCCGACTACACTGTTTTAGTAATTGTGTAGGAATCAACTCTGCGATGCACGAATACGAGGGACGATCATCAAACTGTTATTAGTGCTAATGAATAAACAACGTAATGAAAATGAATGTTGCTCGTGAGCTTAGTCCTTCTCTACGTACAGAATCCTCCGCCTAAGGTGACGAACTTCTTCAAATGATGGACGAGCGATGGATTCACTTCTCCAAAAATGTAAAACTTGCAGGCGACTTGAGGTACAACATTTTGCCTCATCCCATCCCCCCCAACCCCTCCCCCGCCGTCACTCCCCTGACCTCGCACCGAGTGTCTTCTTCCTCTTCTTCCTCCACTTTGAGGCAGGCATTCCAAAAACGATGGCGAGGTAATTACTGAGGTGGAGCCTCTCCGCAAAAGCCAAAAAGAAGGCCTCCACCAGATCATGCATCGTTTGCATACGTGTGTCTACTTAAACGGAGGATATGCAGTGAAGGACTAAGCTCTTCTGACCAGCATTCGTTTTCATTGCGTACTTTTTTCCTGCTGTGTGCAGAAATGTCATGCAGTATCATTATCATTTTTTTCAATGAGTGTTTTGCTCGACTTTAACCTCAATAGTCCAAAATTCTCAATAGTAGACAATAAAACATTTCACCCAGGATACATTTATTGAGCTTGTGCTCCGAACACACCATGGCACCATGGTTATACTTTGTTTTGATCTTTAACGAAGGGCGCCGATATTTCTGAGGTTTCATTACGTTTTGTTTCGTCGTCGTTGACCTTCCTGCCAGTCTTCATAGGAACACGGTGCATTTTGGCTGCTAAAAAGTTGCTGACTTTGCAGGCTTTATCACTGGACAGGTGTCCCCCTGAAGCCTGCGAAAAATCACCCGGGACTACAAATTTGCACTTGGACAAGTTTGTGTTGTACTTGGCATTGCCACCACAGCATTCTCTGACATCACACAGGCTCGGATACTGTATCAAATCCTCGCTCGAGCTGAGAAGTGTCAAAGTATGTTAGTACATATGATGCTTAGCAGTGCTTTTCCTCTAGGTCTTTCCAATTTCAGTGAACTATCCATGATGTCAAGAGGTTATATTATATATATATATATATATATATATATATATATATATATATATATATATATATATATATATATATATATATATACCAATACACAGTGACATGAGACACGGTTTTCTCTAGAACCAACATATTCAACAACATATTCACATCACACAACATACAGTATAGCTACAAAACACAAGTTGTCCTGGCCATGTGAAGTGCATCGCGTGCAACCGAGTGTAAAACGGTGCAAAAGCAAAACAGTGTAGAACAGACGACACGAGTGCAGTGCAGGACACAAACACAAAATAACATCGACCCCTTAACCTGCTGTCTATTTATATACAGCGCAATGTGCAATTGAAAAAAAAGCGATATTATAATGCTAGAGTGTAAACAGTAGTGACAGTGATGTGCAAAATAAGCCTGTCTTGCTCTTCCTACTAATAGTGATAATATTTGTCGCATTTCTTATCCTGTTGCAAGTGCATCATTGGTGATGAAACCGCGTTCACAGGCAGAAAGACAGATAAATATATTCATTCATTCATTTTCTACCGCTTTAACCCATCCTCCCTTGGGGAGCCTGTGTCTATCTAATGGGGCATCCCATTGGGGCATGCCAACCTATCACAGGGCACACAACACACACACACACTCACATTCACACACTAGGGACAATTTTTCCAGGGTGCCAATCAACCTACCGTGCATGTTTTTGGGCCGGAGGAAACCAGAGAACCCTGGAGAAGACCCCCATGAGGCATGGGGAGAACATGCAAACTCCACACACACACACACACACATATATATATAGCAGTGGCAGGAATCGAACCCCCAACCCTGGAGGTGTGAGGTGAACGTGCTAACCACTAAGCCCCCGTGCCCCTCAGATAAATATATGTTCCCTCAAAATCAATTTGAAAGGAAGATCATACAACAGCAAACTCATCAGGACCAATTTCATAGACTGCAAAAACAACAACAACAACGGAGACCTTGCGAACTGTGCCGAGGCTTCACTGTGACACGTTCTACAGCGACGCCCTCGTGCTCTTTTTTGCCGACTCGAGGAATCGAACAAGTAGCCTTTCATAGGGAGAAGCCGAGGGACAACGAGCGCCTGTGTGCTGGGGTGTATGCTGCATCAGGCCCAAGTGTGGAGAAAGACCTGACAACCTATTTAACTTCGACGCCAGTCGATACAGTTATTTTTATCTGTATTATCATGACACACGGGACAGCTGGAGTTGCATCTTGGCATGCTTGATACATTCTTTGATTATATCTCGGGAATGGCTGCTGTTTGCAGCCAAACTTACACCTTATCTATATTTTTCTCTTGTCCCTGTACAATTGCATAAGCCTCCCTTTTAAAAGCTAGGAGCCACATATTGGCTTTTGTTGTTGTTGTTGTTGTTGTAGCTTAAGACACAGCTATCAGATGTAGCCGATCGAATCCTGGCCATCCTAGAAAGTCGGAATATGCCGTAAATATGTGGTAGTAAAACTTTCTTGTTTTTTTACATTACAGTAAAGAAGATCAGTAAAAACCCATTTCTAGACATTAGTGCTTGTTACGCGCCGTTTTTGATTGGCAGATCATTTCGCACGTATTCCTAGAAATCCTACATGACCTCATAATACTGATAATAGAACAAGACAATTTCAAGCTTGAATTGAATACAAATGGCTTGAAATGGGTTCAGTTGGGCTTCGATTTGGTTTATTATAAGACTATATGAATAGATTCCTTCCTTCCTTCCTTCCTTCCTTCATCTTCTACCGCTTTATCCGATCTTTCCTCGGGTCACAGGGAGTCTGTGCATATCTCAGGCGTCTGTGGGCATTAAGGCAGGATACACCCTGGATGGAATGCCAACCCATCGCAGGGCACACACACTCACACACACACTCACATTCATACAATAGGGACAATTTTCCAAGGTGCCAATCAACCTACCGTGCATGTTTTTTTTGGACCGGGGGGAGGAAAAACCGGAGAAACCCGGAGAAAAAAAACCCTGAGGCAAGGGGAGAACATGGGAAGAACATGCAAACTCCACACACACATGGTCGAGACGGGAATCGAACCCGGACCCTGGAGGTGGGAGGCGAACGTGCTAACCACTAAGCCACCATGCCACCCTTGAATATATTCAAGATACTTATTATATATATATATATATATATATATATATATATATAGATATATATATATATATATATATGTATATATATATATATAGAATATATAATATCAAGATGTCACCCCCAACACACACACACACACACATACAAATGCTATGCAATATTACATGAATTAAATTAATGCTACATTTTTCACAGGAAATGTGTAGAATTAATCACATTAACCATTATAATGAATAGGGGGGGGGGATTTTCACTTCACGTTGCTATAGTGAGAATCCCCCCTCCTCCTCCCCCCCTTCATTATAATGGTTAATGGTGCCAGACAGGATGGTTCAAGTCTTTCAGAAGTCCAGTCTCTAGGGTTTGCACAGACGTGTGCACAGAGAAATATCAGCGAGTGGAGGTTCTATTGAAAAGGGCTTGTTGATGAGAGAGGTCGGAGGAGAGTGGCCAGACTTGTCTGAGCTGACAGGACCGTTACAGTAAGTCACTTTTTACATCTGTGTTGAGCAGAAAAAACATTTCAGCCACTCCATGTCATGTCAAACATCGAGGACGGATGAAAAACAAAAGAAATCTGAGGCTTGACAGTTGATTGGAAAAATGTCAGCTGCTCCGGTGAATCTTGATTACTTGTGCAGCATACTGGTGGGGGGTGGGGAGGGTAAGCGGGGTCAGCGACCTTACCTGCCTCATGTCGACATTTCAAGCTAGGTCCTAGTGGTGTAACAGTGTGCGGAATGTTTTCTGGCATATTGGATATATACGAATCCAACCGAGCACCTTTTGCGATGTGGCGGAACAGGAGATGCACGGCATGAATGTGCAGCTGACAAATCAGCAGCAATTATGTGATGCAATCGTGCCAACACGGACCGGGAATGTTTCTGACGCCTTATGCAATCCGCCGGCGCCGAGAATCGAGCCTGTTCCCGAGTGCAAAGGAGCGCTCCTGCCTTGTTTAAGCAGGGTATTTGCAATGACGTCGGATTGTAATAACGCGGTCATCAAGTTTCTATCCGGTATTTAAGGCACCAGCATTTTTTTTTCTTTCCCCGGATATTCGAATTGTCTTTATCGCCACGACTTTCATACGGCAAATGTCAGTTAACGTGGCTAGACAGATTGACAATTCATTGCTGCTTAATTATGCGCTGTTTGAAAGAATCCACATAATCACTAACTGCTGTGCAGCTACTTAGAGCTCATATTCTTCAACAATGCTAGCTGCTGAGCATCCGCTCCCTGTCGGATTTGCAGATTTATTTATTTATTTATTTATTTATGTATTTATTTTCCCCCGATCGGATTTAAAAGGCAGGCTGGCGTAATGTGGAAGCGTGGCGCTGCTCGGAAAAGAGCGGCTTCTAAATACACGCAGCGTTTTGTTCTTGCTCCAAAAACACACTACTTCCTGCGTCTCCTTTGTTGATTAAGAGCCAGCAAGGTCATGTTGTCTTTCATTTAAATCCCGTAACGCTACTTGTGAATAGCGGCGATGACATTCTCCAAATAATGAGAGCGTGAGAGAGAGAGAGAGAGAGAGAGAGAGAGAGAGAGGCGAGATTCGAATGCAAATCGGAACGTGGCTTTATTTTCCTCGATTTTGGAAACATGATTGATTTTGCTTTTTTAATTATGTTTATGCAAACTAGGCTGCTGCCATGTGTTGCTTGTGCTCGGGTCACTATAGGTCATATTAATTGTTGCGAGGTGCACGTCGTGGGGATTGAATAGGAAAATGGTGTATATTGGTATCCAGATGTAAATACTTTTCATTTTACCAGTCGCATGGGGCGGATGTGGCCTGGGATGACACGCATTTCAGCACAGTCTCTTGGCGTGGAACAGAATCGAGTACAGTAGTGACAGTAGTGTCAGTTTGTTATAACTATAGTGATTAAGACAGTTTTTGTTGCAAAGTCCAAGTTGCTTTCTTTTTAGAGATCTGCCGAAAGATATACAGTACTTTTATAAATTCTTTCATAGATTTTCCATGGATATTATTATTATTTTTTTTATCCACAGGTGAGTTGTTTGTCCTTTATATTTACATTTAAGCAGACGTCCTAACCCAGAGCGTCTTACAACCGAGCAGTTTTGTAAGACGCTCGGTTGACCTGGTCTTCCCAGGTGCTGGTTATCTGAGTGTGAACGACCGCATGGGCGTTTAATAATAAGACGGAATGTTTTAGTAGGTTGGTTCTATATTTTATAATTCACCTTTGGAACGAACTAATTAACTTTTCCTACCAGGGCTTAGGGCCTTGCTCAAGGGCCCATTAGTGGAAGCACAGGATTCGAACCTGCAATCTTGAGGTCCAATGCCTTAACCACTGATCTACCACCTCCCTCCCTTATACCACCTCCATTATAAAGAGTGGAAGTAAAAAAATCTTAAAATGTTTTTTTTTTTTTTTTTTTGAATAATTTTTTTTTTTTTTAATAAATGGCTGCTTCTGGTCATTGTATAAAATGTTCATAAATGATATTGAATTTTGAATCGTATTAAAATTCATTATACCAGCGAATTCAATATTACAATAATCTAATTCTTTTGTATTCCGTTTAATACTCCTAAAACCACGACCGCATGGCCGTTTAATAATAAGAGGGAATGTTTTAGTAGGTTGGTTCTATATTTTATAATTCACCTTTGGAACAAACGTCATCTGAGGAGTCGGATTTTGTTGCCAGGTCTGGGATCCTTGAGGAACGTGGCATTTGCATTTCCTTTGTATATAGATAAAAGTCCCAGTAATTGCTTTTGAGGTGACTTTTTCCCTACCATCTGTTGCTCATTAATGAGACCAGTTATAATGAATGTTCAAGTTATTTTTTATTTTTATTTTTTTGTTTTTTTCAGGGTGTGTATACAAATAAACGTCCCCCTTAATATTAACGAGCAGGGATGATACCAGCAGTTCATCCAAGCATCAAAATCTGGTCTTCCCAGGTGTTGGTTATCTGTGTGTGAGTGATTTGGCTGCTTGTTTCTGGCTCTGATGTTGCTTGTGAGATGCAACCAGATGTGTACCCAAGTACATGTGCTTTTCCCTAGCTGGGCATCATGGCAAACTACAAGCTCAGTTACTTGGCAACAAGCTACTTGGAGGTAGAGAAACCCAAGATCTCCTGTGAATTGTAAATGGAGTAAGCTTCATGACCTGAGGAGAAGGAATCCAACTACAGCGCATTTAGCATGGCCAGGCCATCTGTGTCTTTTGACCCATCTGTGCCTGGCTAGCTCTCAGGGAAGCTGTAGAATATGACTCGGCCTTAACAGACATCGCAAACAATATGTGAATGAGAAACACGAGGGAGGTTTCTTCCAGACCAGCTAACCTTTACTCATTGAGTAGGAGCTCCATCGTTTAATCGGCGCTACATTACCTGTGAAAAACACACCAAAAGGGCATTTATTTATTTATTGATTTATTTCAATTAAAACAGCAAATAATCCAATTCAAACGCAGATATTGATTTAGTAGTCGCATACGTGTTTTGATAAGTGGCTACCTAAAGGGCTCGCTATTTATGAAACATATCTTTTCGCGCGATTGAATGAATAAAGGCCGTAAGTTTTACATGTGGTGTTTGTACTGTATTTCGTTATAAGTTGTAAAGTATCTGTAATCTGTAAAGTACTGCGGCTAACAGTAGAGACTTGCACTCAAACGGAAATGAGTGTGGCAGGGGACGAGATTTGATGGTTGATTGCGGGTCAGGTGCGGGTGGGAATATATTCATGTGTGTGAATGAATCATCATCACATCATGAATCATGTGGGTTCGCTAGAATACTACAATTTAAAATGGTCTAAAAATGGCTCCTTGAGCAAGACACTTACCCCTCTGCACTCCAGGGGCGCCGTATCATAGCCGACCCTGCGCTCTGACCCCAACTACCAACAACAAGCTGGGATATGTGAAGAAAGAATTTCACTGTGCTGTAATGTCTTTGCGACAAATAAAGACTATTCTATCCTACTAAAAAACAAATAAATTGCTATGAATCTACTAAAACAAATAATGTACAGGCACAAGATTAGGAGCGACTTCAATAACATTTTCGGGGCAAATAACATTTTTTTGTCGGGAGCGGGATCAGGGACGGAAAGATCCGTCCCTCGCAGGTCTCTAGCTAACAGTTTACAGTGCTCCAGACTATATACGCCTCTCAAAAGCAGGCAAAAACCTTGATATAAAATGATGTTTACCAAAAACACCGCTTAGTACGGTGTAAAATACATCTCGTCTGTAAGCTGAAGCTTTTTGTCAACGTAACTCAGCAAATGATTGAGACATGAATGCTATCTAAGAGCCCAATGTATGATATTGATATGCCTGGGTGTGGTAGAGCAGCCTTTTGGGTTCGCCTACTACCAAAATGATGGCAATACTCACTCTGATGGTATGGTGTAAAGTGATGTTTATTTACAGTGCACAAAAGAAAGAAAATCCACGAATATTCCCAGTCCCAGGGACTCCCTACACCTCTCTCACAGCTCCCTACACCTCTCTCACAGCTCCCTACACCCCTCTCAAGCTCCCTACACCCCTCTCACAGCTCCCTAAACAATGCTGGGGGGGGGGGGACTATATACAAGCTTCACAGTGCCCGTGCCCGTGCCCGTGCCCGTGCCCGTGCCCGTGCCCGTGCCCGTGCCCGTGCCCGTGCCCGTGCCCGCTCCCTACACCCCTCTCACAGTCCACCGTGCCCGTCCGTGCCCGTGCCCGTCCCGTCCGTCCCGTCCGTGTCCGTGTCCGTGTCCGTGTCCGTCCGTGTCCGTGTCCGTGTCCGTGTCCGTGTCCGTGTCCGTGTCCGTGTCCGTGTCCGTGTCCGTGTCCGTGTCCGTGTCCGTCCCTACCCCCTCTCACAGTGTCCGTGTCCGTGTCCGTGTCCGTCCCGTCAGCCACAATAGCCCTTTAGTCAAACCTACACCTCTCTCACGGCTCCCAACAACTCCCACACCCAACTACTGTAGGGTACTGGGTTTTAAAGCTAAAGCCCCTCCCCTGGACTCACCCATTACGTTAAGGAGGGGGACGCTACAGCATAAAACATACCATACAATAATATAAAACAAGTTGACATTTTAGAAATTAGGGCCGGTCATGGAAATGACAAAGGTAATAACAGAAAAAGAAAAAGAAAACTATTAACAAAATGCTTATAAGAATATTTTCCCCTTGACATTTCATTCAACACCCCTGCTCTAATGGATTTGCCGCCTTCCGGGTTCTGCACATGTTTGGTGCAGCGCTGATGCTTAAAAGCCGGTTATTTCCAACACTCCGGTTGGCTGCAAGTAAATTCAACCCGGAAGACGGATGTACCAAACAGGCGAGTGTTAACTTTAAGCAAAAATAATACATACTGCTACAAACAGTACTAACAGTATTTTAAACAAATAAAGAAAGTCACTTTTAGTCCAGGGTTGAACAATCTTTTCCACAAAGGGCCAGTGTGGGTGCATGTTTTCATTCCAACCAAACCAAGTCCACCCTTAAAATTGATTGGATTGAAAATCTGCACCCCCACTGGCCCTTCATGGAAATGATTGGACACTCCTGTATTAGTATTACTTAAGTCTTAATCCAATCAATGAAGGGTCACACCTGATAGGCATTGAAAATGAAAATCATTAGATTGAAGCAGGTCAATTTTAGGGTGGACTTGGTTTGGTTGGAATGAAAACCTTTGTGGAAAAGATTGGACAACCCTGCTTTAGTCCTTGTGTGTGTGTGTGTGTGTGTGTGTGTGTGTGTGTGTGTGTGTGTGTGTTGTGTGTGTGTGTGTGTGTGTGTGTGTGTGTGTGTGTGTGTGTGTGTGTGTGTGTGTGAGTGTGTGCGTGTGTGCCTGCGGTATATTGTGTTATGTTGGGGGTTCTGGAAATAATGACGTGCGTTTGTGTTGCGTGTATGCGAGCGGTATGCTGCCCGGCGTGTGTGTGCACCCACCGCGCCGTAGCAGTAAACGGAGGAGAAAGTTCGCGTATGTATAGTGTGTTTTTAACTTGCTGCTTTCAGGGACAGGTCACTCTGTCTCACTGGGTTTTTATCTTAAAGGTTCATCATTGTTTTCAGGCATTTCTGTATTATTTCTGCGGGTCTGTGAAATAATATTGTACCTTTACGATAAAAGCCCAGGAATATCACTACAATTGTGTTGAAACATACAAAACATACTATTACAAGAGTTTCTTTGGAAAACCTTGTGCTTCCATACATATAGACATTTTGTGGGTTCATTTTAATCACTATTACGCTTTTGCCCACAAGAAAATGATAGAAGCGATAGAATATATTTTATATTTTTCCAAACGGTTCACTACAGTACAGCCAAAATGTACACGCGAACGATGGCACGGGAGGCCTCGGGAGTCATTTTGAGAAATGCTTGCTCAATCGGTTGTTAAGACCATTCACATCTTAATATATGTCATTTTTAGTTTAGGTCCATTTGTGTGCCCATGAGTGTAGTTCCTGCTCTGCGTTTGGAGACACTTACTTGTATTGAGCTGAACTGAAAGGTCCAAACCCCTTTTACATGCTGGTCCGAATCACCTTCTTTTCCTACTCTCTCTCTCTCTCTCTCTCACACACACATGGCACTAATATTGACAATAGGACACTGATGTCAGATTGTACAATCTGTGCACTGAATGGAATCGTAAGCTAAAAGGAAAAAACACAGCGCTTAGTACGGTGTATATAATACATCTCTTCTGTAAGCTGAAGCTTTTTGGCGACATAAGTCAGTACATTTTTGAGACATGAATGTTATCTAATAGCTTCAGGAGCCCAATGAATGATATTGATATGCATAGGCTTTCATCTTAAAGGTTCAATATTCTTTTCAGGAATTTCCACATTATTCCCGAGGGGCCTGCGAAACCCATTTCAGACCTTCTTAGTCTGGAAATTATGCTTATAATAACAAATAGATGTGTACACTGGCTTTTTCTGCCCTCTAGCTCGCAGCCAATTTTCACTGTAAGCCCGCAGTAATGTTCGATGCTCATTAATATTCACTAGATAGCTAATACCCTTTTCATTGAGCAGCAAAGCATTTTGCATATCAATACGAGCCGGTGTAACCTTTTGTTTCAAATTATGCAAGAAATTATTCATTATTTAATGTCAGGCAAAAGAAAACAAAAACAAAAACGTAAGACATATCAGATACCTGTATTGTCATGACCTACTTGAGTTTTTATTGCTGTTTCATTGCTGTAAAGAAATGTGTTGTCATGTGAGTGTGGGAAGTTTTTAACAGCTCAGCATTTATGGTGGAGTTTTGTGCTCAGGGAGGAGATAAACAGGTTTTTTTTTTGCTGCTTTGCAATAATATGGCGCATTTCTTACCAGTGGGTGTTTCGAGTACATGTCATCTCTTTTTTTCTGTCCCAAATCAGGCCACCAGGGCGGCTTTATGGCTGAAAACATCTGGTATTATGGTTCAGGATGGACCCTTTTTAAAAAAGTTGTTGGATATTTAAGGATCACTCACATTGAGATATTATAAAAAATATATGAATTACATTTGTAATGCAAAATGATGTACAGATTTCTCAGCGATCCACAAGATTCCTTCAAAAAATATACTAGAGCAGGGGTGTTAAACTACTTTCCTTGGAGGGCCGAAGCCCTGCAGTGTTTCGTTCCAACCCTGCTCCAATATACATACTGTTTAGTTTTCAAATAAGCCTTAATGACTTGATTATTTGGATCAGGTGTGTTTTTAATTATGCTTGAGTTTAGTTAAGTTAGTTTGACACCCCCTGGTTTGGAGCCAATTCGAACAACAACAAAAAAGGCTAGTAAAAATCTTTTCCCACAAAATCATATTTATTAGCAGAAGATGAAGGAAGGTAGGAGAAATTCTTAGCACACTTTGAGGAAGCTCTCAAATATCAAGTTCTAGAAGGGCAGAGTTTTATCTTCAACCATAATTAAAACACACCCGATCCAACTAATCAAGTCATTAAGGCTTATTTATAAACTACATGGTATGTATTAGGGCACGGTGGCTTAGTGGTTAGCACGTTCGCCTAACACCTCCAGGGTCCGGGTTGGATTCCTGTTTCGGCCATGTGTGTGGAGTTTGCATGTTCTCCCCGTGCCTCAGGGAGTTTTTCTTCTGGTTCTCCGGTTTTCTCCCGGTCCAAAAAACATGCACGGTAGGTTGATTGGCACCTTGGAAAATTGTCCCTAGTGTATGAATGTGTGTCAGTGTGTGTGTCCTGTGATGGGTTGGCATTCCATCCAGGGTGTATCCTGCCTTAATGCCCATAGACGCCTGAGATAGGCACAGGCTCCCCGTGACCCGAGGGAAGATCGGATAAAGATGTAGAAGATGAATGAATGAATGAATGGTATGTATATTGAAGCAGGGTTGGTACAAAACACTACAGGGCTGCGGCCCTCCAGGAACCGAGTTTGACACCGCTGTACTAGAGCAAAGAAATAGATGAAAAAGCTATTTCCAATCATCTAGATTCTTTAGCATTGTAAAGGTATATGTCCTACTTTGTACTTACAGCAGTGTTGTGGAATGAAGCACAATCTGGTAATATAAAATGAGCACCAGAGAACATTGTACAGAACATGCATTATTGTTAAGTAGCCTAGTAATGTGTTTTTTTTTCTTTCTCTATGATCCAAAACCAAGGCAACAAGCAATACGCTCATGTCAGCATGCATCTAGTAGAAGTCATCAATATATAGTGATTAGGATTCCAGAACTACTAGCTTGAAAATACGGATGCTTTGTACTTTATGGATTCATACCATCCTCAATTAGAAAGACAATAAAAGCTAAGAAAAAAAAACAAAAAAAAACAGATGGACGGATGTCTCCAGCCCACACATGCTTAAGGACCCAAAACCAGTGGCAGGCAAAATGCCCAAAGTGTGTGTCAGGCTCAATCAGTGCAGGCAGCCAGCTGAATTCTTCCATTTAACACTGATGTACATGGAGAGGAGGAGTCCACAGGGGCCAGCCCATAATAATCCACCTGCCTGACAAATCACCTGTGACAAGAAGCAGGAATGAGAGACATGGTTAGGGGGAGGGAGGAAGAAAGGTGGAGAAATAAAGAAAGAGAGGCAAACAGAAAGCACAGATTTCAATACAAATGGCAGGAAAGAGCATGCATGCGTTACGGCTGCTGGTTCGAGGACAAAAACAAGGGACACTACGGAGGGCACTGTGAGTATAAATCTCCTATTATTTTGACAGCTGCCCGATATTGATTAATATTATAAAACGTACTTAATCCATACTTTCAATTCTAAATCAATGATTTCACTTTTAATTCTGTTTTACATTCCTGTAAGCACCTCCAGTTCCGTTTATAGAGGGCAATAAACTGGGCATTGTTCTAAAGAGGTCATGGGCAGCCAAGTCTTGCGTGAAGGTTGGACCATGTGGTCCGATCCAATAGTCGAGCTCCTGTACTGTTTTGGCAGTAAAAGGGATTGGGCAGTTGGTCGTAATGTTATGGATGATCGGTGGACATAATAATATACTTGGTACAGTAGGTGTAAGTATTT
This sequence comes from Kryptopterus vitreolus, assembly GCA_030449085.1. Taxonomy (NCBI): domain Eukaryota; kingdom Metazoa; phylum Chordata; class Actinopteri; order Siluriformes; family Siluridae; genus Kryptopterus; species Kryptopterus vitreolus. Next base: position 2,354,896 of record JACRUU010000020.1, read on the forward strand.
TGAATCTAAACTACCAGTGCTAAGCTGCTCGACTAAATCAATGCTAGCTTGCTTGATAGCTTGTTATACCAGAGAACAAATATTCCTGAAATTCATTCATTCATTCATCTTCTACCGCTATATCCGATCTTCCCTCGGGTCACGGGGAACCTGTGCCTATCTCAGGCATCTATGGGCATTAAGGCAGGATACACACTGGATGGAATGCCAACCCCATCGCAGGGCACACACACACGTTCACACACACATTCATACACTAGGGACAATTTTCCAAGGTGCCAATCAACCTACCGGGCCGGGGGAGGAAACCGGAGAACCGGAGAACCCGGAGAAAAAGAAAAAAGGAAAGAAAAACCCCCTGAGGCACGGGGAGAACATGCAAACTCCACACGCACATGGCCGAGACGGGAATCGAACCCGGACCCTGGCGGTGTGAGGCGAACGGGCTAACCACTAAACCACCGTGCCCCCTTATTCCTGAAATAACTTTCTCCGTATCGTCTGTTGAGGGACACAAAACGCCACTGGTGTATGACACAACTATCTAATCTCAGCAAAATGTTTCACTTTGCTGCTGGAAAAAATGCCTCTTATTTTATGTTGGGCCCCAAAAGGATTCCAAACTTTTTACAATTTTGCAAATGTGCAACGTGTCCCAAAGCTCTATACAGGTAGGAGGAATTAACAGCTATTAGACCAAATAACACACCATCTCTCAAAATGAGTTTGACAAAATGTGTGGTGTGTGAAGTGATCGCCACATTCCTGTTAAAGTCTCTCAATTGAGACAAAACCCTAATCTACCATGTGAGTATTATTTGAATATGCCATTTTCTTAAGGGCAATTAATAAAAAAAAAAATTTTTATATATATATATATATATATATATATATATATATATATATACACACAAAAGGGGCACGGTGGCTTAGTGGTTAGCACGTTCACCTCACACCTCCGTGGTCGGTGTTCGATTCCCGTCTCGGCCATGTGTGTGTGTGGAGTTTGCATGTTCTCCCCGTGCCTCAGGGGGTTTTTCTCCGGGTTCTCCGGTTTCCCCCTGGTCCAAAAACATGCACGAAAATTGTCCCTAGTGTGTGAGCGTATGCGAATGTGAATGTGTGTGTCCCCTGCGATGGGTTGGTAATGTTGGGTTGAATGCCCATAGACGCCTGAGATAGACACAGACTCCCCGTGACCCGAGGGAAGATCGGATATAGCTGTAGAAGATGAATGAATATATAAAAAACACATACAGTAGTTTGAAGGTTTTATACAGGTGTCAAAAAATGTTGTAAACAAAGGACGCTTTCTAAAATGGAAGTTTTAATCATTTACTTTCATCAATGAACAAAATGCAGTGAATGAACAAAAGAGAAATCGAATCAATATTTGGTGTGACCTGTGGGCTCTGTGGGGGTCGTGCCATCACATCCACTACCTCTAGTTCTTCAAAAGTCAGTAACACCAAATGCTGATTTGATTGCAATTTTATTCTTTTGTTTGCTCATGTTGAATTTTGTAACTTGGCAAAAATAAGCAACCATTATTTATATTTCTGAAAGCATCCTTTGTTTGCACAGTACGGATAGATATTTATTTATTTATTTATTTATTTATTAGCTGCTGGATGTTAGAGGCTATCCACGGTCCTATCCAAAACCTTTAAACTCATTACTATTTCCCTTCAGGATTCATGCATAATGCTAATTAATTTGGGTTGTCTTTGTCCACCCTTTTAAACTTCGTGGAAGAGGTGATGATGTTGCAATCACTAAAGGTTTACAAATTAATTAATATTGTTCTCTTTACTTTGGCAAATTCTCTCCGTCATTTAAATCGGCTTTCAATTTCTGTTGTGCGTCCATTGCAAAAAAAAATGCATTCATTTCACTGTAAAATAACTCTGTTGTAAGGATTCTTTGTGCATTTAATATCTGAGGGGATGAAAGCTGGTAGGCCAGTGCATTCTCATGCCCACACACACACACACACACACACACACACACACACACACACACACACGTACGTGTATGCACTCACTTATAAATACCAGATGCGGCGATTGTATTTTGATTAGTGTTTGGTCACTAACAACATGTGTCTGTGCTTCCACCAGCAAGCATGCATATGCATCTTATCGCACATCCACCCACGTACACCGAGCACGATTCAGCCGCAAACGGATGCGTTCAGAGGGACAGACGTTTGAACAAGACACATCTTTCATATTCTCTTTAATCTGCTCCTATACATTTACATTTACATTTACATGGATAGCATTTAGCAGACGTTCCACAGCGAACGTTTATTCCAAAAGGCTCAGAGAAATAAAACGGAATAACAATCTGAAAACAAAAATGAGTAATAGCAAAGATCAGGTTAGGTTGTGTTAGATGAGGTTGTGTTAGGTTTGTTAAGGTTGGGTTAAGTTGTGTTAGGTTTGTTAAGTTTGGGTTGGGTTGTGTTAGATGAGGTTGTGTTAGGTTTGTTAAGGTTAGGTTAGGTTGTGTTAGATGAGGTTGTGTTAGGTTTGTTAAGGTTAGGTTAGATTGTGTTAGATGAGGTTGTGTTAGGTTTGTTAAGGTTGGGTTAGGTTGTGTTAGATGAGGTTGTGTTAGGTTTGTTAAGGTTGGGTTGGGTTGTGTTAGATGAGGTTAGTGTTAGGTTTGTTAAGGTTTTATTTTCGGGTTAGGTTGTGTTAGATGAGGTTGTGTTAGGTTTGTTAAGGTTGGGTTAGGTTGTGTTAGATGAGGTTGTGTTAGATGAGGTTGTGTTAGGTTTGTTAAGGTTGGGTTAGGTTGTGTTAGATGAGGTTGTGTTAGGTTTGTTAAGGTTGGGTTAGGTTGTGTTAGATGAGGTTGTGTTAGGTTTGTTAAGGTTGGGTTAGGTTGTGTTAGATGAGGTTGTGTTAGGTTTGTTAAGGTTGGGTTAGGTTGTGTTAGATGAGGTTGTGTTAGGTTTGTTAGGTTGGGTTAGGTTGTGTTAGAGGTGAGGTTGTGTTAGGTTTGTTAAGGTTTTGTTTTCGGGTTAGGTTGTGTTAGATGAGGTTGTTAGGTTTGTTAAGGTTGGGTTAGGTTGTGTTAGATGAGGTTGTTAGGTTTGTTAAGGTTGGGTTAGGTTGTGTTATATGAGGTTGTGTTAGGTTTGTTAAGGTTGGTTGTTTAGGTTGTTAGGTTTGTTAAGTTGGGTTAGGTTGTGTTATGAGGTTGTGTTAGGTTTGTTAAGGTTGGGTTGGGTGGGTTTGGTGTTCCGGTTGAGGGGTTGTGTTAGGTGTGGGGGTGTTAGGTTCTCCGTTGTGAGGTGAGGTTATGAGGTTAGGTTGGTTGGCAGGTTGTGTTGTTAGGTTGGGTTTGTTAAGGTTGTTAGGTTGTGTTAGATGAGGTTGTGTTAGGTAGTCGGGTTGTTAGGTTGTGAGGAGGTTAGGTTGTGGTTAGAGGTTTGGGGATTGGGTTGTGAGATAGGTTGGAGGTTAGAGGGGGTGGTTAAGGTTGGGTTGGTTGTGTTAGATGAGGTGTGTTAGGTTGGTTAGGTCAGGTTGGTGGGGGTTGTGTTAGATGAGGTTGTGTTAGGTTTGTTAAGGTTAGTTGGGTTGTGTTAGATGAGGTTGTGTTAGGTTTGTTAGATGGGTGTGGGTGTTAAGGTTGTTGTGTGTAGTTGATGAGGTTGTTGTTATCTTTGTTAAGGTTGGCTATATATCTATATATATATATATATATATATATATATATATATATATATATATATCTATATAATATATATATATCAATATATAAACATAACTAATCTAAACTCACCTAATCCAGGCTAATCTAAACAACCTAACCTCACTTAAAGGTAACTAATCTAATCTTACTGAAACATATCTAATCTAACCTCACCTAATCCACACCTAATCTAAACAACCTAACCTCACCTAAATGAAATTAATCTAACTTCACCTAATCCAGTCTAATCTAAACAATTTAACCTCACCTAATCCAGTCTAATCTAAACAACCTACAATAACCTCACCTAAAGGTAACTAATCTAACCTCATCTAATGCAAACTAATCAAACACAACCACACCTACAGTAACCCCACATAAACTATAATGTTGTGAGTGCAGAAAATGCTATAAACTGCCGGTACACTAACCTGACTGAGAGTATACGGTATACGGTGTATTTGTGTGGTGTCTGATTCAGTGTGTTCTTGGGAACTAAGCCGAAACTAATAAAGACAAGAACAAAATCACATAATAAATATAATAATATTGACTATTAATAAAATAAACGATAAACCTAATCATCCTAAATAAACATTTCTGTGTAAGCATCAAGGCAGAACAATTTTCAGATACTACATAAAAAGCATCCTGTTAGGGTGATAAAGTAAATGAGGGGCACGGTGGCGTAGTGGTTAGCACGTTCTCCTCACACCGCCAGGATCCGGGTTCGATTCCCGTCTCGGCCATGTGTGTGTAGAGTTTGCATGTTCTCCCCGTGCCTCAGGGGGTTTTTTCTCCGGGTTCTCCGGTTTCCCCCCGGTCCTAAAACATGCACAGTAGGTTGATTGGCACCTTGGAAAATTGTCCCTAGTGTGTGAATGTGTGTGTGTGTGTGTGTGTGTGTGTGTGTGTGTGTGGAATGTGATTGTGTGTGTGAGGGTGTCCTGTGATGGGTTGGCATTCCATCCAGGGTGTATCCTGCCTTAATACCCATAGACGCCTAAGATAGGCACAGACTCCCCGTGACCCGAGGGAAGATCGTATAAAGCGGTAGAAGATGAATGAATGAATGAATGAGCTAACAATTCAGTGTAGACTACTTTGTAACATTCACACACACTCTATAGCCTATGACTAATTCAGGATGGAAGTTCAACGCGCGTGGCTTTACATGTGGTTCAGTGGATACGGCGTCATCCGGCAGAGGCAATTTGCTGTCTTGGGACATACTGATTTGTATTGTGTGACCACGGGGATGCATTTGCAGGCACAGACGCTGAAGCAGAGCCCCCTGTGGACCAAAGACAGACTCACATACAGCACCATGAACGAGCAGACACAAACAAAAACCCAGCGCATGTGAGACGTGCGTTTCGTCCCGGAGGATTTAATTTAAAGTTGTATTGATTAAGGTGCTATGACAGTTAATCAGCAGTCAATGCGACTCCCTGTGATCGACCATGCGGACTCAGTTATGCATTGTTAAAAGGGATTCGGCTACAAAGAACACATACAAATAGCGCTATTATTTTATAATGAATATGAATTTGGGTTAGTAATGAGCAACTGAGTGCAAGCACACAATGTACCTCATCAGAGCTGATGTGGCAGGTAACCAAAGACAATTCGTCACCATTTTCGGTCGGATTTTAGAGAGCGGGAGGGGAGGATGGGACTGATTTTGTGGTTACAGTATTAGTAGGTGTCTATTATTTACTCCCCCAGCTTTATTTCATTAGCCTTTTGCTTTGTAACCCACCTCTCTTTCCCTTTGTGTAATCTTTATAATGGATGCTCATTGATGGAAGCTGTGTCTAGTGTACAGTTGTAATATATTTATTAGTTGTGGGACAGTCTGTAAAATGCAGAATGCCAAGAGTCAAGATAGCATGATTTTCTCAAGACACTGAGGTAAAATATTTGATATTAACTAGTATATAGAAATTCCTATGCAGGTGTCCAAAACCATAGACCATGTGTGACATTCTGCACATATACAAGTCATTCATTCATTCATCTTCTACCGCTTTTATCTGATCTTCCCTTGGGTCACGGGGATCCTGTGCCTATCTCAAGTGTCTATGGGGCATTAAGGCAGGATACACCCTGGATGGAATGTCAACCCATCACAGGACACACACACACATTCACACTCACATTCATACACTAGGGACAATTTTTCAAGGTGCCAATCAAACCTACCGTGCATGTTTTTTTAACTGGGAGGAAACCGGAGAACCTGGAGAAAAACCTCCTTGAGGCACGGGGAGAACATGCACAAACTCCACACGCACATGGCCGAGACGGGAATCGAACCCAGGCCCTGGCGGTGTGAGGCGGACGTGCTAACCACTAAGCCACCGTGCCCCTCAAATGTACAATATACAGTATAAATATTCAGCCAAGGGATTGTAACTCCACTGTCTGGCCAGCTATAGCTTTTATCCTGTTTCATTATTCATGTTGTTTATTGCTTCAGTGGATCTCCTTCGCTGTTATAAACACTATAAATCACTTTTCTTTTTTTTTTTTTTAAAGTTAGACTTTTGTCAAACCCTGTCTACAGCCCTCAGGCTAATGAAATAAAGATGTTTAGATAGGTACATAAAAACATAGAATATTACCATCATTCGCAGTATTGATCACCCTCAAGATATTCCACTCGTGGTAATAGACGAGTTGGCGAAATATGTGCCTTAGAATTTGACCTGTGTTTTACAATTATACAAATTATCATCATAAATGGAGCCGGAATTACATTCCAGGGGAGCTGTTTTAAATTTGCTAGTGGTGTAAGCCCAGGTATTTGTGAACTTGTAGGAAGTTTGATGCCTTATATATTACGTCAAATTGTAAAAAAAAAAAAAAAAAGGGAGTTAGAATACACTGCAATAATTGTGTACATGTAACAACCACTCAGCTTTTAATGTGCATGGTGGGGGTAGTATTAAGCTTTGAGGATGATTCTCCTCAGCTGGGCAATGGGCCCTTGTCAATAGAGATGGGGAAGAGTTTATAATACCAAGATATTTTGGTTCAATCATCAATTCTCCCCGTGTCTCAGGGGGTTTTTCTCCGGGTTCTCCTGTTTCCTCCCGGTCCAAAAACATGCACGGTGGGTTGATTGGCACCTTGGAAAAATTGTCCCTAGTGTATGAAGTGTGTGTGTGAGAGTGTGCCCTGTGATGGGTTGGCATTCCATCCAGGGTGTATCCAGCCTTAATGCCCATAGACGACTGAGATAGGCACAGACTCCCCGTGACCCGAGGGAAGATCGGATAAAGCGGTAGAAGATGAATTTTGTCCTCTGTGAAAAATCGGAAAATTAAGAGGAATTTCAAGGGAAATCTGTGGAATTCTAGATGTGTGAAAACTTGATGCTACAATAAAGGCCAAAGATATGTTTTGTTGGGATCATCATGGGATTTATATTGCTGTTCATTTATTTTTTTTATGTTTTAAAAAACTTAATAAAAACTAATTTTATATCCCTTTTATGTAGGTAGCTATTGCCTTGGGAGCTTCAGGAGTTTTAGGTTGCATTATTATAATTGCTCTAACATTGCACATTGCATGATCTAACTGTGCAACTTATGATTGTCTGCACCAAAATAGGACTAAACGCTTATATCGCTGAGGTGAAATTAGATTTTTTTCTTCCCAGACATTTGCCTTTTCCTCTCTTGTAGCAATTAAGCAGACTACAGTAGCTGTCGTTCAATCCGTTCCTGCTGCCAGAGAATTATGCGCGCCAGATGTTCTGCAGTCTCTATGAAATCCAGAATATGACTCTTTGTCTTAATACCGAAACATGAAGACCAGCTCGTTTTCTTCCATTCCAGAGAAAAAAAAGTACAAAAAGAATAAAACAGTAAATAAATTGGTCGAAACCAACTTGCATGATTAGAAATGTCAGATTAAATTGTAGTTAGCACGTTCGCGTCACACCGCCAGGGTCCGGGTTCGATTCCCGTCTCGGCCATGTGTGTGTGGAGTTTGTACATGTTCTCCCCGTGCTTCAGGGTTTTTTTCTCCGGGTTCTCCGGTTTCCACCCCGGTCCAAAAACATGCACGGTAGGTTGATTGGCACCTTGGAAAAATTGTCCCTAGTGTATGAATGTGTGTGTGAATGTGTGTGTGTGTGTGAATGTGAGTGTGTGTGTGTGTGCCCTGCGATGGGTTGGCATTCCATCCAGGGTGTATTCTTCCTTAATGCCCATAGACGCCTGAGATAGACACAGGCTTCCCGTGACCCGAGGGAAGATTGGATAAAGCGGTAGAAGATGAATGAATGAATGAATGAATGAATGAATGAATGTTGGATGATCCACAACTAAAACCAATAGGATACTTGTGGCAAAACCTACCGGTGAATCGTATAACAGATGTTTATGTAAACAAGTTGGTGTGCATGAAATGTGTTGCAAGATGAAACCAGTCAAAGGAATTAACTCTGATAAAGACTCTGAAGGCTTACTGCAGCATCCTACTGAAGATGTGAACGCAGGACATTTTATTTTCACAAATATCCCCAAATGATGGTTACAAAATACAGCGAATACACTTTTCCATGTAATCTAGTAGGGATAAGTATCTCCTTTAACCCAACATGACTTAGAAATGCTGTTTTGATATTCGATCCGAGTCTTCCCAGTATTTGTAATTCCATTGGACATGGTGATTGCTGCTTATTATCATAGAGTGTGTCTTACTTAGAATGGCTTAGAGAAAATCTCTTGCGTCAATCGTATTACGACTATGAAATTAGCTCCCACGTGCAATTTAACTTATCGGTTCTCATTTCTGATACGTTTGCTTTTCAGTTAGCAACTATGTTCAGCCTTTAGTGTGGGCATTATATCATTACCATTGCCCCTTTCAACACTATCAAGAGCGAGTGGCAAGTCTCTGTGATCCTGCAATCTCTTTTCATTCAAAGAAGCATATTTAAATAGGAAAATAAATAAATAAATAAATAAATAAATAAAAACCTGTAATTGTAGGGCAATTTTGAATTGACCCTTCATCAGCCTGATCATGCTACACCAATGATCCAGGAACAGAAAGTAAACGGCAATTCAAGGGGAGTAAATATAGTTCCCTTTTACTACAGACTGGAGAATCTGGGGTTCATCTGAAAGCTTCTCTGCTTAATGGCGCTGTGATGAGATGTGGAGTGGGCCGCTTGGTTTAGGAGAAGCCCATAGGGTGTGTGTGTGTGTGTGTGTGTGTGTGTGTGTGTGTGTGTGTGTGTGTGTGGGCTGAAACCACAGGAAAGCAAGATAATTATCACTGTTATTAATCACAAGCCCTGTCTGGCGAGTGGAGACCATGGTTGTGAGGATAGAGGAGTGCCACTTCCTTTTTTTCTGGGAAGTGGGCACGGTGGCTTAGTGTTTAGCACGTTCGCCTCACACTTCCAGGGTCGGGGGTTCAATTCCCACCTCTGCCATGTGTGTGTGGAGTTTGCAAGTTCTCCCCGGGGGGTTTTTCCTCCGGGTTCTCCGGTTTCCTCCCCCGGTCCAAAAACATGCCACGGTAGGTTGATTGGCTTGGAAAATTGTCCCTAGTGTCTGCGATGGTTTGGCATTCCATACAGGGTGTGTCCTGCCTTAATCGGCGAAGACGCCTGAGACAGGCACGGGTTCCCCTAGAGAGAAGTCGGATAAAGCGTGAATGAGCTTTACACGTTATATACATGCGTCCTGTTGCATTAGAATTGTATTGCAGGTCACATCATAGTATGGTAATTACTTCAATTACAATGATTGTAACCGATTTCTATACAATTAGTAGCCATAATATAAACCTTTGTCAAGGTTTGACCTCTAGCCGAGAATTATCTGAAGACTTATTATCTGCCAATAAAACATCTTGTTCGTTTAATGGGAAATTTGTATCTCGCTATGTATAGTCATTAGGAAAGAAAATGACGTGTTCCTCATATTTTCTTCACGGCAGGATTAGGAACGACGTTTACCCCCCCTCCCCCCCTTCCCCCCAAAAAATACAGCCTTCGCTGTATTTTGTACCTCGAAGAATGCTCAGATCGTCTTCGCGCGGAAAAGAAAACGCAGATTAGTCACTGCTGGAACAAATGGCACCCATGGCGAAATGACTCCCTGAAAAAGACATGCATTAATGAAGGTCCTCAACAATAGCGAACAAATGATTTCCTTTGTTTCGCCTTCGAACACGTGCTGTAATTCATAGCGTCTTCCTGATGTGTTCATTCGGCCTTTTCATCTTTTGTTCCTCGCGTCGGTGCAAGAGGCCTGTTCGGAATGACGGGAGGAAGGAGAAGAATCTCCAGCTGTTGTGATGACGCTGTTCTTCAAGGCTCTTTTCATGTTCCTCACCAACTCATTAGTTTAATTGATTAATGAGTGTGCGGGGTGACGCGTCAGTTGGCGTCACCTCAAATGGCCAATTTGCAGGGCTGTTCGTATCGCCCGGGCTTTTCATAGGGACCCGAACGACGGCACGAAAAATAAGCACATGCGGCGCCTCATCGAGAGACGTGGGAGCAACAAATAGGGATAGAAATCTAATGGGACGAGGTTGAAAAGTGACCCAGGTGGGCTGGATTGAACCACTTTTGGGAGATGAAGGGACGAGAGATTTTGACCGAGAAAGGAGTATTTGTACTATTGATTTCATGTCAAACTCTTACCGCTCAGCTTCCGTAGTACACAGGACAAAAGACGAGCTGAAAACAGAAGATCGCTATAAAAAAATCTAAGATCTGTGTGATGCGCTTTATAATATGAAGACTTTTCTGTATTCCATCAGGCAAGGTAAATGGAGGGAAAATAAAGGATAGAAAGAAAGAGCCAGGAAGAGGAAGCGAGAGAGAGAGAAGCAGGAGAGAGCGAGAGAGAGAGAGAGAGAGAAAAGGCACATGCCGGTGATAAAGGGAAGCCACTCAGCTTTGAATGGTAATGATGAAAGGCATATGGAACACAAAAATCAGTTTTATTTCACACCACTGATTTATGAGTTCGGGGACCCAGGTGGCAAGGAAGACGTGGGGTGCTAAAAAAACTCTCTCTCTCTCTCTCCCTCCCTCTCTCTCTCTCTCTCTCTCTCAAGATTGCTTTATTGGCATGCCAAATATGGGCAGAAATGACAGTCATATATAAATAATAAGATATAATAATAATAATAATATAGTGTAATAAAACTATAATGACGATATAAAAAAGAAGTAGTTTCAATAAATAAGTAGTTTTATATTATAAATAAATATATATATATATATATATATATATATATATATAATATATTATATATATATATAATTGAAATATAAGAAAAAGTAAATAGAAATGGAAAGAAAATGTGTGTGTGTGTGTATTTTGTATACACTAGGTGTATTCTCTCTCTCTTTCTCTCTCTCTATCAAGACTCCTATATTGTCATGCCAAATATGGGCAATCATGGCAGAAATAACAGTCATATAGAAATGATAATATATAGCTATAATAATAGTATAGTGTAATAAAACTATAATGACAATATAAAAAGGAAGTAGTTTCATACGTAAAAGAAAGTAGTTTTATAATAAATAAATAAATAAATAAATAAACAAATAAAATAGAAATGGAAAGGAAATGTATGTGTGTGTGTGTGTGTTTTGTATACACTAGGTGTATACTCTCTCTCTCTCTCTCTCTCTCTCTCTCTCTCTCTCTCTAGACCAGGTGTAACACTTATTTATTTATTTACTCATTTATTTACTTATTCATTGTTGTTCATTACTTTATTCCTTTATTTATTTTTTTTTACTTTATTATACTTTATTTTTAGGTCAGAATCTATTCCCTGGTAATCACGAGTGTGGGGCAGGTATAGACCCTGAATTTGATGCTGGTCTATTACAGGGCACAACACACACACACACACACACATATATTTACACCAGAAGGCATTTCAGAGGTGGTTACGGCACGCACGGTAACGAGAGGTCAGGATCCAACCTTACGCTCTGTCGCTGCAAGGCACTGACAGTTCCTGCTGCTCCCCCACGCCAAACATCAACAGCAGAATCTTATGCCACGACCCTTTGGAGAAAAGGGCTTTCAGTCTCAGTGTGACTTCCCTTCAATAAGTAAAGAAATAACAGCAGTCTTCCATTTATATACATTCCATTTTGTGCTTTCTACAATGGGGAAAAGAAAAGAAAATGAGGAAAAACTCAATAAATAAATAAAACAAATTCATACTACACACACACAGTGCTTATTGTGAGGGCAGAAAAGTTCTCATCATGAAAAGCACTCGCCAGCTGTGGGCTATTCAAAGATCCGACAGCCCGAACAAAGCAACCCCAAGATTACGTTTCTTTGATTTTTTTTTTCTTCCACCATCCATGACCCATGCTAACTGTGAAGACCAGTTCACACAAGGCGCAAAAAAAAAACGACACCCATTACAATCCAGAGCAGCATTTCACCTGTCCGGCTCCATCATGTCAAACTAAACAGCTCTTCCTTTTGTCCTCTGTCTCACAAAGGCATCAATGCACGGTCTTGTCACTAGCAGTCCAGAGCTCACAATAGATCCCCACATAAAGAGCGCTAGAGTGCACTCTGGGTGTCATACTGAAAGATTGCAGGGCGATATGCATAGTCCAAGCATGTGGAACGCCACGGTGCCATTCCACTGATAAAGTTAATTGTTAGTCGGCTTTAAATACAGTCATTTTCATTGCAGGTAATTGGCTCTTTCTTTAACGAAGCTGTGAATTAAGCCAGGAGCATTCATTAGATTAGGACTGGTGTCGAGATGCGTCCTGACTAATGTGGCGGAATGTTACATGTGCTCCGAGTGCTGAGACTTACCCGGGGTGTAAAAATCCTCTGCGATCACTTTGGCTGTATTTCTCTGCAAGTGTGTTTCGTGATTGGTGGAACTGGTTTGGCGTTGATTGGCAAATGTTCCAGAAATATAAATGTGACTTATTTATATAATGCTTTACGAGATTGCATGCCTTCTAGCTCAACCGTATTTAATGTTTGTATAGTGTTATATAGGAGCACCGACATAATCCAAGGCTAATAATACGAACAAGTGTCTTGTTATTTAACCTAAAACCCTCTACTAGTGTACAAATCGTTGTGTAAGGATATATTCATGGAAGAATTCAAGTTTTCTGCAGTGGGAGAGAGAGAGAGAGAGTTCAGAGAGAACAATACATTAACACGTGACAGAGTGCATTCATTTATTTGACCTATGACTAGAAAGAAAGGGAATAAACAGGCCAGGGAGGTAAAATGTGCTGTTTAAAGCTGCTTTAGTCGATAACAAGAACTCTACCAGACAATATTTGGGGCTTTGGTTGAACGATATGCTGAGCCACCGATATACTGTGCGTCATTGTTCGTGACGTAAAGATGCGCGATTGCAATCATATTTCATCAGTAAAATGAAATTGGAATAGTGATTTCAATCCTGCGCAAGATGGAAAAGATGTCCAACAGTCGCGCAATGCTTTGGGTTTAGCGATCAGAAGGCGCCTGAAGCTGTTGGTCCCATAGCTGTGCCCAGTAAAGATAAACAGGCATGCAAGCTGTTCGGAAACATTTACATCGAAATCACAAAGCGCAATGCTTGCACGCGCATGTGTAACATGACAGATCGTGTGGATGCGAGTGTACGGGGATTAAACACAAAACTGAGGAAAGATACCATGAAAATTCGAGAGACAATAACATGAACTGTCAGGAGAATGAAGGAACAGCTGTAAAACTGAGCAAGCTGCTGTTGGTACAAATTACATGCCTCTTGCTTCTTCTTCTTCTTCTTTATCTTCTTTATTTTATCTTCATTTTATCGTATATTGATGTTCCATGTTAATGATAAAACCTTAAGTTTCATTTACTCCAAAAAAATCCTACCTTTACTTTTCCTTACCTAACTGTTTACTTCCCACAATGCTCTGAATTTGTTCAAGCTGACAGACTATTCATATTTATAGATATATATATATATATATATATATATATATATATATATATATATATATATATATATATATATATATATATATAAGCTGCACACCTACATATTTATGCGATTATCCAGTGAGCTAATCATGAGGCACTATTGCAATGTGGGAAATCAGTAGGATAGATAGATGTTCTCTTCAAACATCACAAATTGGGGATGTAGGACGTGTGTGGGTGGGAAGCAGGACTCAAAAGGCAGATGCCTTTTTACACATTTGTGTCATGTTCGCTTTTCTTTTTTCTTTTTTTTTTTTTTTTCCACCACACGTTTCAGCCACATTTTCAAAGAAACTCTACACACAAAATGCACTGACTGAAAAAAGCTCTCGTCTGTAACCCGGCTCCAGGTCACAGTTCAAGTCCACGCTCCTTGTGTGTCTGTGTATATATGTGATGTCTCTGGAGATAGCAGCTAAAACCGGTTACGCCGCGGGTAAAAATAATGACACACCACGGCCGGCTGGCGAATGGCCGTGTATCAACTGCTACAAGGAATTGCAGCAGGGTCTTGATTTCAGTATTTCCGAATCCATTGATCCTACAATTTTTCACAATATATACTTATATATATATATATATATATATATATATATATATATATATATATATATATATATATATATATATATATATAAAATGAGGGAAGTATCTCTCTATAATGAATGTCAAGAGACAATGATCATATATATCCAAGTGTAATTATTGCTCATAAGAGACTATTGCATTGTATAAAGATCACAGACGATCGATACATAAATGTGTTAATGTCTATTAAATGCGGGGTACGGTGGCTTAGTGGTTGGCATGTTCGCCCCTCACACCGCCAGGGTCCGGGTTTCATTCCCGTCTCGGCCATGTGTGTGTGTGGAGTTTGCATGTTCTCCCTGTGCTTCAGGGGGTTTTTTCTCCGGGTTCTCCAGTTTTCCCCCGGTCCAAAAACATGCACGGTAGGTTGATTGGCACCTTGGAAAATTGTCCCTAGTGTGTGATTAATGCACCTATATTACATTTACACAAATGTAAAAAATGACCCATGGGTAAAGCATGAATGGTGGGAGTGAATAACGACAAGTGTTTACCCACAGGTTTTAATCCGATATACCGTGGTGTCCGGAAGCTTCTCTCCAGTGCTTTTATTATTTTCGCAAAACACTAATCAAGAGCTGTGGGCGGGGCATAAATCCACTCCCACTCACTAATTTTACTAATCATATCCATTCCTGTACACTCTCCTTTTCAGTAATGCCCACTCCCACCGTTTTTGTATATTTTCTAATTAGCCTATTTGTCTCTGCCCAAAATAATAACAGATTAGTAATTTAAGCCGTGAGACCTCAAAAAAAACAAAAGCAAAAACATTTTAATGAAAAAGTATGAAACGCAGGGGGTACGGTGGTTTAGTGGTTAGCACGTTCGCCTCACACCGCCAGGGTCCGGGTTCTATTCCCGTCTCGGTCATGTGTGTGTGGAGTTTGTGCATGTTCTCCCCGTGCCTCATGGGGTTTTTCTCTGGGTTCCTCCCGGTCTAAAAACATGCACGGTAGGTTGATTGGCACCTTGGAAAAATTGTCAGTAGTGTATGAATGTATGTGTGTGTGTCTGTGTGTGTGTGTCCTGTTATGGGTTGGCATTCCACCCAGGGTGTATCCTATGTAATGCCCATAGACGCCTGAGATAGGCACAGGCTCCCCGTGAACCGAGGGAAGATCGGATAAAGCGCTAGAAGATAGATGAATGAAGTATGAAATGCACAGATAGCAACGTTACATCCAGTACAGTGCCATGTTAAGCGGCGTGGCCTTTTTCTTTGTCCCGCAAGGCTTTATATCTCAGCACCTGCTCTTGGCTGTATGAGAGACAAAGACCACCACACGCCTCCTCCTATCACTTTTCTGTTCTCCCACGGGGCAGATGAACACCTCGGCACTAATCTTTCTGTAATACTGTTTAGAGTGAAAGACTAGAAATTCAATCAATGTCTCCGCTGCCTCTGATGCACTGGACTCCCCCATACAAACACCTCTTTTTTCTTTTTTTTCCCCCCCTGTCATCAGAGCTCCCTGCATGTGTCCTGCCTTCCAGCAGCAGTGTTACATCTGAAACAAATTTGAACTAGCTGCAAAACACCTGGTCTGCTGATGTTTGCCAGCTGCAAGGAGAAAATCTCCCAGTTGGTTGCCATCACACGCACTACATGTTTTTGGTTGATCTTGGAATGTTAAAGCTTCGTTGTTATCTTTGCTCCTAAATTGCCACTGTCATTGCTCTGTCCATGCCTTAGCACAAGTCTGTAATGAGAGTGTTCCTCTTGGTTTTCTGCTTGGTGTGTGTGTGTGAAAATATTCGGAAAGCTAAATAATAACTTCTGGTGGAAAATAGGTGCCAGGCTTTGGGATTATCCATGGCGCTGTCCGATTCACCGTCTCTCCTTCGCCATCTGTTGTCAGTTTGTTTCAAGAGATTTTCTTCTTATTTAATGGATGAAATCTTTCCTTTGGAACTTGTGATGATCATGTCAGGTAATGAATATACCATTTAAATGCTGTTTAGCTCGTCTTCTAAAACACTGCCTGGCCACTACCTGGATTTAACTAAACAAATAGATGAGAGTTTGCCAGTGGATAATTGCTGTGGTGATTAATGCTATAACTGGCAACAGGTTATTTAACCCTAACCGAAGCAGTGAGTAGCTTCTCACTGCTTAAACAACCGCGTGGTCTGCGTTTCATGGAAAAGATTTTACAGTGGTTAGCACGTTCGCCTCACACGGAGTTTGCATGTTTGCAAGGCAAGGCAAGGTTTATCATGTGACCTGGATATGTGAAATATGGTATATGGTTTTGGTTTTGCGAATTATTCCTTTTTTCATGATTCATCAAAAACCACCTCATGCGAGCATAAAAACCTTTTATGGGGTGCATGTGTGTTTTTTTGCGAATCCGACTCGTTTCCAATAGACGTATTTACATTTACATGTGCAGTATTTAGCAGACGCCCTTATCCAGGGCGACGTACAAGAAGTGCTTTAGGTCTCCATCTAAGGATAAATTCATTCATGAAGGTTAAATACAAACTTGAGTACACAATAAGCATAGACTGTTCATTCATTCATTCATTTTCTACCGATACATCCGATCTTCCCTCGGGTCACTGGGAGCCTGTGCCTATCTCAGGCGTCTATGGGCATTAAGGCAGGATACACCCCGGATGGAATGCCAACCCATTGCAGGACACACACACACACATTCATACACTAGGGACAATTTTCCAAGGTGCCAATCAACCTACCGTGCATGTTTTTGGACCGGGGGGAAACCGGAGAACCCGGAGAAAAACCCCCTGAGACACGGGGAGAACATGCAAACTCCACACACACATGACCGAGACCGAGGAATCGAACCCGGATCCTGGTGGTGTGAGGCGAACGTGCTAACCACTACGCCACCGTGCCCCTAGCATAGACAGTTGACTTATTTATTTATTTATGGATTTCTGGACAGTGAGGGGAAAGAAGTGTTAGGATGAGGTGTTGTTGGAGGAGGTGTGTCTTCAATCGGCGTTTGAAGGTAGACAGTGTCTCCGTTGTTCGGACCTCCAGTGGAAGTTCGTTCCACCACCTCGGTGCCAGAACAGAAACGAGCCTGGTCTTACCTTTTACCCTGAGAGACAGTGGAACCAGGCGATCATTTCCAATTGGCTATTTAAATTTAGGTAATAGAAACACGCTTAGTGGTAAGGAAAAAAACGCCGTCAGATTGATTGAAAGGAACCAAAGTCAAGGGCAATCCCCTCCTCATCTGGGTGGCACCGAATATCCTTTCTTTACAGTTAACCGTTGTTGAGATATGCAGTGATGATCAAATGCCTACTGTAGTCTTGAGTCTGTGCAGCAGTATTATATGATATTAAGTACAGAACAAGTCCATCCTCAAAGTTCCTCTGTCCTCTCTTGATCTCTCCATACGCACTTACTGTATTATTACAGTGTTTTTTTGTTTGTTTGTTTGTTTGGTTTTTTTTATACATGCAGTCTATGTTTGATTTGATGCCATGTGGGAGTCTTTTTAAGCATTTATTTCTCTCGCACTTATAATGTGGGTGTAAATTTTCTTTTATTATTATTACAAAGCTACCAATGTGCTTTCAGTTGACTTGACTTAAGCCCATTTCTTCCTTTTGCACATTTTTGCTAAGGTCTAAGCATGCACTGGTATTAGAACCAAGACACCAGGATGTCTCCCAAATACGCTTTAAAGCATATAACTGGTCTTGAACTTGGCCAAGAGAGGAATCTGATTTATGACACAAACCCCCAGGGGGCGGATAACCATAAACCATTTCAGGACGTTCTATTATCTGACAAGAGGAGGTCTCATGGGATGGGCAGGTGAATTAAATCCTTTAAATAGCAAGCCATATTTCCAAATGGAATGCCTTACTATTTTATAGTTGACAGATTGAACCTTCTACAACTAAATTCAGGCTACTGTAAAGCCTGAAAAACAATACATAAGGATCTGCTCGAGATTTGGCTTTGCAAGATTTTTACTCACCGAGACGGTAATCTTTCATTTGGTACACCTTGTTTACATTCGATTCCATTCATTCCTCTGTCAGTTGAATATGTTTATTTTATTCATTCATAAAGTCTGAGGACCTGGATGGCCCGTGCTAAGGAGCTCTAATACATTGTGTTCTTTGCTGGCCTTCATTCATTCATTCATCTTCTACCACTTTATCCGATATTCCCTCGGGTCGCGGGGAGTCTGTACCTATCTCAGGCGTCTATGGGCATTAATTCAGCATACACCCTGGATGGAAAGCCAACCCATCACACACACACACACACACACACACACACACACACACACACACACACATTCACACATCAGGGACATTTTTCCATTGTGCGTTGTTTTTGGACTGGGGAGGAAACCGGAGAATCCAGAGGAAAAAAACCCTGAGGCACGGGGAGAACATACAAATTCCACACACTCATGGCCGAGACAAGAATCGAACCCGGACCCTGGCGGTGTGAGGGTGAACATGCTAATTACTAAGCCAACGTGCCCCCTAAAATTGAAATTGTTTCTGCGTAATTTAAATAATCGTGTCCGGCCAGAAGGTCTGAATTGTTTGGTATTGTTGGTGCTGCAGAAATGTAAAGATAGCAGGAGAGTAAAATGAGAGTAAACAAGAGAAGAAAAGCTTCGGAAAAGCTTGCCATATTTGTATGTATCTTTTTATGTGTGCCTTTGTGAGCTGCTCAGCTCGTGCATGACCTTCCATCCTGTGTTTAGGTGTTTCAGCTAGTGCCTACACAATTACACCATGCTCATAAAAAGCATGTCGCCAATGTGGTCATGACTTTTGGAGGCTTACATCCTAGTATAGTGTGCAATTTGCTTTTGGGACACAGTCATGGATTCTGTTGAAAACTGTTATTGTTGAACATCCTTAATAAGCACCTAGAAAAAGAGGGTGAAATTCACATTTTACTCTCAGGATTGCTCTGCTTGGGCCCGCAGGCAATTAACTTGAAGTAATTCCCATTTTCACATGGGTCAGAGATGTGTTTGGAAGCACATGACAAAAAAAAGAAATAGGTGTGGAAAAGCCCAATTAGTTGAACAGATAATTAAATTAGAGTGGGGGGGGGGTGAAATAAAATACTGAATATCGCAGGGCTTCAATAACGAAGCCAATAACGTTGTTGTTAGCTCTCAGTGTATTGTGAGGTCCTGAAACAGGGTATTGTATTTGTAAGGACTGATGATGATGATGATGATGATGATGATGTCATGTGGATCGGAATTGCGATGCTGATATCTCCACAATCAAACTTAACATCGATGTTGCGGTAAAAAGATATTTTTACAAATGCTGTTCATCCCTCCATCCTCCCACTCCTTTAGTTTGTCTGATTAGTGAACCTCTTGTAGACATCAATTTGTGAAACTCGATGACTAAATGCTAAGGAAATGCGGGAAAGAAAAATGTCTGTGCAAAGAGAGAGAGAGAGAGAGATTTGTCTCAGTGTTTTCTATTCGAACACACACTAAAAGTGCCAGTGTGTCACCTGCTCAGGGGCCTCGGTTAACAACCGGCCTCTTGCCATTGAGGTGTTTTGAAATTGCACCTCGATTTCAAGGCCTCCCCTAAATAAAGCAACATTCATTGTCCTATCTTTTCTTTTTTTTTTTTTTTTTTTCCCCCCCCCCTACAGCAGCCATTTGGCTTTATCTCTGTAATGCAGCAGCTCCGGAGAATTTCCAACTCCCTGTTCTCACCTCATACAACGCCACTCTCTCTCTCTGAAAAAAGCCTCCGACACTCACGCAAAAAGCTCTGGATCACCCGGTACAGGTCTTGCACAACAAAAAAAAACACAGTAGAATTCACATACATTGGAATTTGGATTTAGCTGTGATGTTTATCCAAGGACATGCTGAGGTGACTGACTCAGCGTCTCGGCAGACTTCTATCTGACGTCCAATAATCAGACAACGGAGTAGAAAGGTTGAAGTATGAACAGCTCTCAAATCCATGAGTCACATGGTTCTTATTCTGGGCCTCTTTTTGATAGTATTGCCATGTACGCTATCTCACAAAGGCAAGATCCTATCGCTATTTTATTGTATTTCTGTATTTTTCTGGTAATAGTCCAGCGAATGGTAAGTACAGTGTTGATGAAGCAGTGACCCCTGTTGTGAAAGCAACCATTTGGCTGGTATCAGGTAAACCGGAATGTATTTCTACTATTGATTAATGTTGTTATTTTTTTGTTTTGGCTTGCGTTCAGCTTTTCAGCGGAGAAAACATTTTCTATTTCATCCTCTTTCTCGATTTGATAGACTTCCAGGTTAACACTTGTAAATGTGTTAACCCTTGGAGAGTGCAGTTATACTGACACTGATGAGCCGATTTTATATTAATGCTATATACGGCGTGTGGAAACATCTCAGCAAATGTTTATGTTGTTTATGTTGGAGATGGAATTAGTATTTGGAATACAAATGGTTGTTCTGTTAAATTAATATATACACTTTTTTTTTTACTACACAATTTTTACTACACCTAGACTAGAGCTGGGGGAAAGAGAGAGAAAAAAAAAGACAGTACAAGTACAAACCAGACGATGCATACTGATAGAGGGTGTATGTTCTCAACGGTAAGAACATAAAGAAAGCACTCGTGCCCTTGGGAAGAACATTCTCAGAAAGTATCCTTGCAAGAATGTGCACAAGGGACGAACACAAGGACAGAGGGATCGCTATATGTCTGAGAGATGCTGTGTGCTTTTATGATGCAAAATAACCTCCGCAAGCTGATTTCACCAGTGATTCGCTCGATTCTTTTTAACACAGTACGCCTTTATAAGAAATAAATAAATAGGACCAAGTCTGATATGACTGCTTAATGAGTAACCCTCTCCTCCCTCCCCCATTTTATATATATATATATATATATATATATATATATATATATATATATATATATATATATATATATATATATATATATATATATATATATATATATATATGATGAGACTACAGAATAAGGAATTAGTGTCAGTGATGCCAGAATTACAGCGGCCGAATAGTGTATTTTTTTCAATCTTACGATGACATAACAATAGGGTTGGAAATTGAATATCGATTCCGATACGGATACTTACGATTAAGAATAAGATACTTGTTATAAAATTTAAAATTTCGATTCCTTATCGATTTCCTGGGGGTCTTTTTTTTTTTTTTTTTTTTTTTCACCTGACAATCTGCCGGGACCTTCCAATCACCCTACTCTGCCAGGACCTTATATGCTAATCTAAACATCCGCTTACAAGATGGACCAGTGGGAAGAATTAAGATTAAGAATTGGTATCGATAAAATTGAAATGAACCCTAAATAACAGCATGACGAAAATATTCAAGCTTTGCGAGATATGCAAGTAGAGCAACGTATATGTGGTAGGATACATTGGGATGCTGCCAGGATGTTCACATCTCCCACCTTGTGAGATGCTTTACTTCCACAAGGCATGATTCTCATCAGCTAATCAGTCTCATCCAGCTCGGCCCTCGGTTTGCGAGTCGTCACTTGTCCACGTCCCGACTTCTACATGCACATATACTGTATACTTTACACATTATGGTAATTTCAATTGCTTTGTTCTGCTAAATGAAATCAATTTGTAAATTCTTAATTTACTACCCCATAATGATCATCATTCTTTAAGATTCCTGGGTAGGCTAGGTCAATTTAACCATATTTCCAAGTTTTGATGGCGTCATCGGAACGCATCGAAATCAAGAACCACATGTCTTAATAGATTATGCTTTTAAAGCTATTCGATGAAAAGTCAATAGAATTATAATTGTAATGTTAGAATAAAATTATAATATATTGTAAATTATGTAGTAGTAGTTGTAATAATAATAATAATAATAATAATAATAATATGCAAAATTGGGGAGCGGTGGCTTAGTGGTTAGCACGTTCGCCTCACACCGCCAGAGTCCGGGTTCCATTCCCGTCTCGGCCATGTGTGTGTGTGTGTAGAGTTTGCATGTTCTCCCCGTGCCTCAGGAGGTTTTTCTCCGGGTTCTCCGGTTTCCTCCCGGTCCAAAAACATGCACGGTAGGTTGACTGGCACCTTGGAAAATTGTCCCTAGTGTATGAGTGTGAGTGTGTGTGTGTGTCCTGCGATGGCTTGGCATTCCATCCAGGGTGTATCCTGCCTTAATGCCCATAGACGCCTGAGATAGACACAGACTCCCCGTGACCTGAGGGAAGATCGGATAAAGCAGTAGAAGATGAATGAATGAATGAATGAATGAATGAATATGCAAAATTCTAATATATTCACTCCTGCTGGTAAGAGGGAAAAAAATCATGGACAATTTTATTTGTATAATATCAAATTGTATGATTTTTCTGCATAATTATTTCAGAAAAAAAAAATGCTAAAACTGCTCGGGGTGTTTTTTTATAGGCAACATGATCTGTAGGTGTAAAAAAAAAAAAAAGATCATTTTAGGAAAAAAAAAGTTTTGGATTATTGAAGTCTTGCTGTAACGTTAGCAAAGTGCAACCTGATTTGGATGCAAAAAAGAACAATGCACAAACACTGAAAGAAAATGTGAAAAAAACCACACATGAAGCAATAATTAAAAACAACAACAACAAATATATTAAATGAGGGCAAAAAAAAAACAAACATCCTAAATAACCCTGAGTAATTAACCATGAGTAATTTCTCATGTCCAAAAATCATTATGTCTGGTAACAACAGATTCTATTTATATTCATACTTGGTGCCATGAAGGGACGATTTGGTTCTGTTGAATGCGTGTGATGAAAATTAGCTCGGATTTAAAACAATAAGTACAATATAGTAAAGAGCAAGATGATTATGCGTTGTGCAAGGATAAAGGAGGCCAGAGGTGCCAGGCAACAACATCTGCGCCAGATAAGGTGCATGACTGTCTTCCCCTGTGGAACTACCTGCATGTCTGTAGAAGGATGATTATTGTTAAACACATATTTAATAGATGCTCTAATGACTCAGTGGAAAATTACCTAGCATTACCTTGCTTTTAGCTTGTTCCTAATTGTTTTTTTTTTTTTTTTTTTTTTTAAACAGGCCTATTTGGCTGTTACAGATAAGCTTACATTACTGACACATACTGGAGAATTCATAAATGAGAAAGAAATGTACGCAAATGCAATGACTAGCATGTTTTCACTGTAAGCTAATCTATTGCGTGCATACGGATTTGTTCGTTTATCCACCAGAATAATATTTCAGACAGTTCTGCCCGTCGTTTTTTTTTTACCTGCTAGCAAGAATTCCCGAAATGTACAGTTTCATTCATTCATTCATTCATTCATTCATCTTCTACCGCTTTATCCGATTCTAGGGACCACGCTTTATCCGATCTTCCCTCGGGTCACAGGGAGCCTGTATCTGTCTTAGGCGTCTATGGGCATTAAGGCAGGATACACCCTGGATGGAATGCCAACCCATCGCACACACTCACACACACACACACACACACACACACACACACATTCATACACACACTCACACAAACGGGACAATTTTTCCAAGGTGCCAATCAACCTACAGTGCATGTTTTTTGGACCGGGAGGAAACCGGAGAACCCGGAGAAAAAACCCCTGAGGCACGGGGAGAACATGCAAACTCCACACACATGGCCGAGACGGGAATCGAACCCGGACCCTGACGGTGTGAGGTGAACGTGCTAACCACTAAACCACCATGCCCCATTTTATAAATTTTTTTATATAACTGTTGTACACGCAATGAATCAGGTCAATACATAACTTTTCTACTTAGTGAACCAGCCAGGTCTAAAAATGCTAACTCTGTGTGTGTGTGTGTGTGTGTGTGTGTGTGTGTGTGTGTGTGTGTGTGTGACACTGTGTGTGCGAATGTACAGTATTTTTGGCAGGGTTGCAGTCTTCCGTTCATTTCAAATATCTGCTTCCCTGGTGTGAAAACGTTTACCTTCTCCAATTAACGAGGACTCTGGACTCTTCGGCATTCTCTAAAGAGCACGTATTAAACAGGAATCGCAGCAACAAGCAGCATGTTGCTATGGAGCCTCTAGTATAACTTCACTTTAGTGGTAATATGGCATCTAAATTAAGACGTTTGAAAGGTAAAAGTAGCGTATATAAGATAGGTAAACAGTACTATAACGCAGGGATTGTTTTTTATGAAATGTTAATTGTTTCTACTTTTATATTGTACACGGTGTTAGAATATTTGCAAATATAAACATGTTTATTCGTGCATTCGATCTGTGTTCTTCACCATTACTTTGACATTCGCAAAGATTTAAGACATGACATGACAAGATTTATGGGACGTTTGCGCTTAGCAACTTACTGGGAAATTAAAATGTGGAACTTTTAATAGTGAGGGTGGCTTAGTGGTTAGCACGTTCGCCTCACACCGCCAGGGTCCGGGTTCGATTCCCGTCTCGGCCATGTGTGTGTGTGGAGTTTGTACATGTTCTCCCCGTGACTCTGGGGTTTTTCTCCGGGTTTTCCGGTTTCCTCCCCGGGTCCAAAAACATGCACGGTGGGTTGATTGCCACCTTGGAAAATTGTCCCTAGTGTATGAATGTGTGTGTGTGTGTGATGGGTTGGCATTCCATCCAGGGTGTATCCTGCCTTAATGCCCATAGACACCTGAGATAGACACAGGCTCCCCGTGACCCGAGGGAAGATCGGATATAGCGGTAGAAGATGAATGAATGAATGAACTTTTAATAGTAACAACAAAGACGCTGGTCAGGAAATTGAACAAATAGAAAATGTGCGTAGATTTTATTTGATGATTTTAACTATTGTTATAAAGTCCGTCAGACGCATTAATGATCACGATTTTACTTTAGTGCACAAGTTAAATAGTTTGAGACAAGGCTTCAGGAGTCATTTGTTTTATTACCATTCATTTTATGACCAATGATTTGTTATTAAAAGAAGAACATTTTGCTATTTTGGGCTCGGTCCAAGTTTTTCTTGTACTGAAGCTCAAGAGTGTGTAATGTTCCGTATTGGAAAGCCAAAACATAACATCAAGTGAGGACACGGGGGTGTAAGAGTACATGGAAAAAAAAATACCCATGAGCTGTGTTTGCTGTCATCAACTAGAAATCTTGTTTGAGGAGTGCTAATTAAGACAGCCACTGACTTTACTTACTCACAGTACAGTGCGAGCGGCTAAGAGAAAAATATTTATCTATTATTTTTCTTGATGAGGGGTTTTATTAGTAAACACTATGCACATATTTTTTTTTTCCCCAAACTAGATTTAGGCCAAAAAAAAGTTCCTTTTATTGTCCAAATAATTAGTGAAATGTGTAGTTTAGGCTAAAGAAAATGGCTGACGATCCAAAGTAGAATTTACATAATGGTAATGCAGCCAGGGACAATTTCAAACTTGAAAAGCCTCTTAGCAGAGACATATTTAATGAACACTATTTAAAAGGGTACAGTCCGACAGAATTAAGGCTATTTATTGGTGCCATCATTTTTTTTTTTAAATAAACCTTCAATCCAGATTACACATTTTACGATAAGTGTTATTGTAGCCAATTTGGCTAATTTAAAGATTTTCTTAATGAATTATGGATTAAGTGAAGAAGGATAAATCAATAAGTAAAACGGCTCAAATAAATATATAGTATTAATGCTTACTCAGGGGCACGGTGGCTTAGTGCTTAGCATGTTCGCCTCACACCTCCAGGATCGCGGGTTCGATTCCGGTCTCGGCCATGTGTGTGTGGAGTTTGCATGTTCTCCCCGTGCCTCAGGGGGTTTTTCTCCAGGTTCTCCGGTTTCCCTATTCCTCCCCAGTTTCCTCCCCCGTCCAAAAACATGCACGGTAGGTTGATTGGCACCTTGGAAAATTGTCCCTAGTGTATGAATGTGTGTGTGTGTGTGTGTGTGTGTGTGTGTGTGTGTGTGTCCTGCGATGGGTTGGCATTCCATTCAGGGTGTATCCTGCCTTAATGCCCATAGACGCCTGAGATAGGCACAGACTCCCCGTGACCCGAGGGAAGATCGGATAAAGGGGTAGAAGATGAATGAATGAATGAATGAAATAATGCTAACTCCATTTTACAAGCTGGTATCCTGAATGTGATGTACGTTAGAAAAAGCATTGTGTAAATAATACAGCAATCTTTAAAACATTTTTTGTTTTTGTCGATCTGCACCCATTTCCGAGTTATGAAATTGTGAATAGAAGCGACAAGCTGAAATCTTCTTTCGGCTGCTCCCATTAGGGGTCATCACATGCGGACGATCTGTCTCCATATCTGTTCTCTACGTCTGTCTCTTTAAAAACAACCCCCTGCATGTCTCCCATCACACCATTCCTAAACCTCCTCCTTGGCCTTCCACTTTTCTTGTTGCCTGGTGACTCTGTCCTCAACATTGATACATACTCACATCACAGACCATCACAATCACACCTCTCTCGTCTCACCTTTTAAACCTGCGGGGTCCCTTTAATAAACTCAATTCCAATCCTGTCCATCATCGTCACTCCCATTGAAATTCTCAGCGTTTAATTACAGAATAAAGGTAACGGTAAATTCGTTACAGTTACTGAGATAAAAACATGTAATTAAATTACATTTACCTATGAAAATGTTAAAGATTACAAATCAAATCAAACCCCCCCCCCCCCCACTGCCCTCAATTTCAAGAGGGTTTGGATTTTTTTTTCCTTAGAATGTTCGTTTCTTTAAGCGCCACCTAGTGGACAAAGGAAAGTAATCTAAAAAGTAATCGTTTATAAAGTCATTGAAAAGTTACACTACTTATAACATTGTGAATAGGGTCATTTGGAATCTGTAATCTATTACATTTCCAAAGTAGATTTCCCAACACTGCTAAAACGTACAACATACTGTAGCAGCTCTCACCGCCCACTTATAAACCGTACCTTACACTTTTGCAGATAAAGAAACCAAATATGCACTTTATATATTCCAAATATACAAATGCATTGACTGATATCCCTAAAATGGAAATAAAAGAAAGGAAGTACATTTAAGCAATTATGAAAGTAACTAAAATGCATGGTGGAATGTACAAAAGGTCATGAAATAGTAAACAAATCCAGAGACAAACAGTTGTATAGGGTGTGTTTGAATGTAGTGTATTAAAAGTGAACTTGTAGCCCCAAACCTGTTCCAGGAGGAAAATGCCCCCTGTGCACAAAGTAAGTGTTATGAAAGTATGTTTATATGTGTTATAGAATTTTTATTTTTATTTTTTTATAAATGTCATATTTTTGGTGTTGAACTTCTAAATCATATTTAACCCTATTGAAATGAGTGAAGGGGGGCACGGTGGCTTAGTGGTTAGCACGTTCGCCTCACACCGCCAGGGTCCGTGTTCGATTCCCGTCTCGGCCATGTGTGTGTGTGTGTGGAGTTTGCATGTTCTCCCCGTGCCTCTCAGGGGGTTTTTCTCCGGGTTCTCCGGTTTCCTCCCCCTCCCCGGTCCAAAAACATGCAGTGTTAGGTTGATTGGCACCTTGGAAAAATTGTCCCTAGTGTATGGATGTGTGTGATTGTGAGTGTGTCCTGTGATGGGTTGGCATTCTATCCAGTGTGTATCCTGCCTTAATGCCCATAGACGCCTGAGATAGACACAGACTCGCCGTGACCCGAGGGAAGATCGGATATAGCGGTAGAAGATGAATGAATGAATGAATGAATGAAATGAGTGAAGAAAGCTTACACCGCTGTGTTCTTCAGCAACGTTTGCTACAGTAAAGGGGAGACACATGATGGTGGGGGGGGGGGGGGGGGGGGGGGGGGGGGGGGGGGGGGGGGGGGGGGGGGGGGGGGGGGGGGGGGGGGGGGGGGGGGGAGGGGGGGGGGGGGTGGGGGGGGGGGGGGAGGGGGGGGGGGGGGGTTTGGAAGCAAAGAATTCTCAAGCAACAAGCAACATAACAGGGGCAATATACCAACAGGAAAGCATAAGTAATTCACACAATAAGCAAGTTGCCAAGTGAAAATTGAAACTGGGAATTGTGACTATGCAAATGAGAACCAGCACTGGGCTGCTGATGCAACACGCTTCAACCCGGAACACCCCATGGTGCTATTAAAACAAATCCACAAGAAATACGTGCAAATTATGCGTTACAAATTTCTTTTAAGTAGGTCAGTTCCATGGGAGGGTGCATATTGAGGATATCTTTTAATTTGATTAGAAGTGAAACAGTAAGAGATATAGAGCTGGGTTTTTCAGAACAAAGTTTTGCTTTTTAAGGAATTTATTGTACGGTAATGTAAAAGTAGAAATTGTTATTTTGTGGGGTGAAATAACGTTAAATGCAATTGACATAATTTGGATTCGAGTTGCATTGGTTTTGATGATTGAAAAAAAAAAAATAAATAAATAAATAAGAAAATGGACTAAAGAAATGTTTACTGTATGTTAATGCATTTTTCCTAGCCAGAGTCTATTAATACACAATCACAGTCAGATCACTAACATTTTGTGTGTTTGTATGTTGTTGAAAAGGAATAAAAGGAAATTTAATTGCAACAGCCGACACAATGAACACGAAAACATGTGCTGTGAAGATCAATTGAAAAATCGATGGAATTGAATTCATTCTCTTTTAAACCACGTATACTTTTTTATACATTTCTTTTTTCTTTCTTTTTTTTTTGTAAGAGTGTATCGCACTTAAGCGGGCACGGTAGCCTAGTGGTTATCAAGTTCACCTCACATCGCCAGGGTCCGGGTTCGATTCCCGTCTCGGCCATGTGTGTGTGGAGTTTGCATGTTCTCCCCGTGCCTCAGGGGGTTTTTCTCCGGGTTCTCCGGTTTCCCCCCGAATGTCCAAAAACATGCACGGTAGGTTGATTGGCACCTTGGAAAATTGTCCCTAGTGTATGAATGTGTGTGTGTGTGTGTGTGTGTGTGTGTGTGTGCCCTGCGATGGGTTGGCATTCCATCCAGGGTGTTATCCTGCCTTAATGCCCATAGACGCCTGAGATAGGCACAGACTCCCCGCGACCCGAGCAAAGATCGGATAAAGCGGTAGACGATGATTGAATGAATGAAAATGCGATACATTCATTCATTCATCTTCTACCGCTATATCCGATCTTCCCTCGGGTCACGGGGAGCCTGTACCTATCTCAGGCTTCTATGGGCATTAAGGCAGGATACACCCGGGATGGAATGCCGTGCATGTTTTTGGATCGGGGAGGAAACCGGAGAACCCGGAGAAAAACCCCCTGAGGCACGGGTAGAACATGTAAACTCCACACACACATGGCCGAGCCGGGAATCGAACCCGGACCCTGGCGGTGTGAGGCGAACGTGCTAACCATTTAATGTAGTTGAATTATGCCACTAGGAGTACTCGAGACACAGCTATACATAAACAGAGATGCAGTAAAGCTGGCAGCGCTGTACTTGACAATCCTTTTGGAAGAAACACTTAGCTGGAATTATATAGTGCCAGCGAATGTCGTTTTGGTTGCTAACAAGCTTAAAACTTTGCGTGAACACTATTAATTGCACGGAGTGAAAAGGCAGAGACTAGAAAACTGTTCTTCCATTATTTGCTTCATTATGAAAAAAAGAAAAAAAGAAAACTTGTAAAGCTAACTAAGTGCAATGTAAAGCAAACAGCAACATGTGTTGAGCTACTCATTAAGGTGGCATAATATAATTCCAAGCTGTCTTTATGATGCAACAGTGAAGCTCGGAAAAGGAATGGAGCGAAAGTTTAGCGGACTTATATTTTTATTTTTATTTTTATTCATTTGAGTCTCGGCTTTACAATTATTTCCCCATTATAAATGTGAGTGTTACAGGCCTACCGTTGCTAATGAGGGTGCTTTGGGTGTTGAAATGCTACTTTATTGTGTGTATGTATGTGTGTGTGTGGGCAAGTGGTTTGCGGATGATTAGGGTTGGGGTGTGTTTTGCACCCAAGTCGTGCGTGAGTACAGTTGCTGAGCAACATAACTATGCACTGACCCCTAAGTGACAGTCTTTTGCTCTTTACGCTTGACCGCAACGAGAGGTGTGCTGAAGAATGCGACGTCCTATTAAACCGGATCGCCTTAGTTCATTTAAGCGCGTTCATGTGAAAACCCTCCTGGATGGAATCATTTGCATTATTCTTTATGCGTTGCAAGAACGATCACCTTAAAGGCGCTCGGATAATAAGGTCGGAAAATTCCCCAGATTCAGGCCGTTGCATCGCTTGACATGTCAATTCATGCCATGCTTTTGCCCGCATCATGAAATTCCGTGCGATGGATATGCAATCTGACCCTGCACACACCATGGTTTTATGATACAACAAATACAGAGAAGCATGTTTTTTTTTTTTCTCTTCGGGTATTCATGATTTCTACCAGCAAATTCGAGTCCAAAACCAAGACTAGCCCAGACTGAATGAAAGCTTGTACGGGGTCCAAATAAAGGTCAGAAGAGTTTTACAAGTATTGCTTACAATTCCTCCAACGAGACACTATAAGGGTTGCTACGCCTGTAGCTAGAAACTACCAGAACAAAACCTGCAAGTAGCCTCTCTAAGGACCGATAATCTGAGTCATTGAACACTGGTGTCAAAAGTATTCACATTCATTCCTCAGGTAGAAGTTTAGATACTAGCGCTTACAAAAGACTTCTGTAGAAGTTGAAGTATCAACTCAAAGCTTTTTACTCAAGTTAAAGAGTGGTTTTCCGAACGACTTAATGTTGTAACGGAAGCAGACACACGGAGCTGCGGGAATAAACTCAAACAGGATTTGTTTAGAAAAAGGAGCGGCCAGACAGGCTAGGGAGCCTTGCACGGTTCGAGCCGAGGAACGGGAAACACAGGAGGTCCGTGACTGGGGAAAGAGCGCAGGGTCAGCGGCGAATGAGAACGCGCCCGGGTATCTGGAACAGTCGGGAACGGAACCTGATTCGGGAATCAGAGAGACAAAGGTTAGTCACGACTCTTGGTAAGGACCGCGTGTCCGTTTCACAATATGAGAATTACGAGCCCGGACCAGGAATGGAGGGAAAGCCGGGCTTAAATAGGGAGAGAGAGAGTGGGAGAGAAAACGAGGTGCAGCTGGGGCCAATTAGGGTTAGTGTGTGTTTGGGGGAAAAGAGCAGGGAGGAGCGAGAGAGAGAGAGAGAGAGAGAGAGAGAGAGGGTGACAAATGTATAAAAGTAAATGTAACATAAGGGTGGAAAAAATGGCATTAAATTTATTAGAGCGTTCCTCTACAAACCCTCCTACTGTAGCCTTATTTGCGTTGGACGGAGAGAAAAGCACCCGTTTGATAAATGAGCAAATACATGTTTTAAGTAACGACCCCAACACTGGTTATGTCCTTTGCTGGAGTGTGTGGTGATTTGTGTCGTGTGCGATGGGTCACGTACAAACCAATAGACTGTTTGGAATGGTATATGTTTATATTCCTCATCCGACCACAATCACATCCGCTCTATCCGGATGGTGCGATTTTTATCTGGAGAGGTTTTTCCACTCTTTTTTTTTCTTCGACAAATAAAAAGGAGTTGAAATGAAATAACGAGGCTGTATTTATAATGTAAAAAGTAGAAAGTATAGATAACTGCTAAAAATGAAGTAAAAAGTCGGCTGAAAAATAATTACCCCAGCAAAGTGTAGATACCCAACATTTCTTCTTAAGTAAGGTAATGAAGTGTTTGTCCTTTGTTACTTGACACCTCTCAGCGTGAAAATATACTATTAACATATTAATATGCAAACAAATCAAGAAGACAATTTTTATTGAACGAAAGTGATGGACAGAGAGAGAGTCCAGATGTTTTGTACACATTCCCTTGAAAAAGACTTTAGTGAAAATGTTACTGAGAGATATGTGAACTATATAATATGAGAACTACATTAGTCTCGATTTTCTTTTTAATGTCACATTCAACCCGTATAGCTTTATTTTAGCTTGGTGTGTCAAAAAAATTTAAATTGTGATTTAAAATATATAAATTCAGTGTTTTTAAGGGTTAAATAAAAAAAAAAACAAGTATTCTACAGGAATGTGTTAGGATCTTACGGCAGCACCTCCATTCCCACCGGCTCAACTGGAAAAAAAGTGGAATAATAATTCAAATAGAAATATTTTGTATTACTCCGAATGTAAATCCGGTGCAGTCAACAAGAGTCTGAAGTCTAGAACAAATGGACAGCACCAAATGCTCCCTTGAAATGTTGCACCGGGCCTTTCTTGCCGTCGCTTTCAGTCAAATCTGGTGTGTGTGTGTGTGTGTGTGTGTGTGTGTGTGTGTTTTCCGCCTTCAGTTTTGACCAGTCAAGTATGCTCATTTGGGTTGAGACGACAGACTCGGCTATTTATGAACATTTGGTTTCTTTCATTTTTCTGGGTGGCTTTCACAGTATCCTTTGGGTCATTATCCATCTGTATTGTGAGCGAATCAGCACAGGAAGTATATCTCGGGTCCTGCTAACTTGTATCCTCTGTCACTTATGGACCAGAGATATATATCTATATATATATATATATATATATATATATATATATATATATATATATATATATATATCTATATATATATATATATATGTATATATATATATATATGTATGTATGTGTGTGTATATAATATGGAGTATGTGTGTGTGTATATATATCTATATATCTATATATAATATATATAATATATATATATCTGTATATATGTGGATATATATATATATATATTGTGTATAGTAATGTGATATCTGGATATATATCCTCTCTATGTTATCCTCTCTGTATCAGTGTTGTTTCTATACCTAGTGTATATATGTATATTTCATATATCTGTGTTGCAATAGTAAATACAAATATATTATCTAATATATAATGTTCCTCTAATATCTCTCATACTTCTCTCTCATGTCCTGTCCTATGTGTGTCTATCCTATGTACTGTATTGTTATATCTATATCTTTAATATTTATATATCCTCCCTATTTCTCTATTTATTTCTTATCTATCTCTATCTCCATGTTTCCTATATCCTCCTCCTGTATCCTCTATGTTTATGTGTGTGATGTGTGTGTGGAAATAATTTCTAATTTTTTCTAATTTCTATATTCCCTCCATCCTAAAAAATAATAATACCTCCTCCTCCTCCGCCTAATCCCTCCTCCTAATATCCCCTATTTGCTTTCTTCTTTTATTTATATTTTATATTTATTAAGCACCCATCAAAAAGGCCATACATGCAGAATCATGGTGCATGAACATATAATACAATTAAGATTGTTACATGTTTTGTATGTTCCAATGCTTCAGTCCATTCCTGCTCTTAAAGCAAACGTCCGAGTTGAAAGATGCCTTTGAAATTGTAATGAATTATCCTGAAAGCATTTCATCATGGATAAACGTCCAAATGATTGTCCTCTAAAGGGAGGGGGTGGTTTAAGGCGCCGGGCTTCCGATCAGAAGGTCGGGGGTTCGAGCCCCCTGTATCACCATCTGCCACTCTCGGGTCCTTGAGCAAGGCTCTTAATCCTCTGTGCTCCAGGGGTTCTGTATCATGGACGACCCTATGCTCTGACCCCAGCATTTGAACAAGCTGGGATATGCGAGGAAAGAATGTCACTGTGCTGTGACAAATAGATGCATTTATCATATAGCATGCTAAAATAAATGTGAGTCAATACAACGTAGTATTTGCGGCTTGAAGAATTTGATACTTGCAATGGCAGTATTTCTTGACAGAGCAGTTTTCTGTCAACAGGCTATCCGGTGCCGCATGAATGTTTAAAGGCACCCAGACGTAACGTTTCGACAGTCTCAGATTTGCTGTTTGCTAAAAGCTTGCCAATGGCTAAGCAGGTTTTGTGTGTGGGGGGGAAAAAAAAGACATTACTCTCAGTGTTGGCCATCTGGAGCCGGAAAATTCGGAGCAAATCTGGCTCATGCTCCCAGTCCAACCATAAAATATACTGTTTTGCAATAGTAATCAACATGGGAATTTGTCCACCTGCAATTTCAATGACACACAGGACAAAGTCTCCGACGGGCAGCACATGAAGGAAATTGAATCCCTTTCCATTTGGTGGAAATTATAAGAATAAATGTGCCCTATAGGAGGGAAGCTTTTTTTCTGTGGCGAATGAGACTTGCTCGTCACATTTGTGACTGATTCGGCTTGACACGACTTCAGAACCGCTTAACCACGAGGAGAATTGGCATGAATGACTTCAATAGGGCGCAGCATGGAGACCGCGGCTTACCTGTGCGGCACGTAGAAAACGTTAGCCTCAGAACTTTCGCCCCTGTCGGATCTTTCATCATGAGCCTAACCTGATATAGTCGTGGACGTTGCTTTTAGAAGCCGATCATTACGTGCCTGAAAACGCTTTTCGTGCTTTCACACATTTCTACAGTGTTGGTTCGAATGTTGCCTGATGTGCCTGGAGTCAAACACTGATCATGATTTTCTGTAGCTTCGAAATAAAATACTGCCAAAATACTGCCTTTATTTATTTATTTATTTATTTATTTATTTATTTATTTATTTATTTATTTATTATTTGTGCCTATAGTTCAAATCTTGCCACTGATCATTTATCACTGTGCATACTTTTTGAATTCATAATTAAGTGAAATGGATAAATAAGTCCAGGGGTGTGTGTGTGTGTGTGTGTGTGTGTGTGTGTGTGTGTGTGTGTTGTTTGCATGGTCTTCCCATGCCTCAGGGTTTTTTTCTCCGGGTTGTCCAGTTCCCCCAACATATTCCAACATACACCTCCCCGGTCCAAAAACATACAGAGAAGTTAGGATCATTCGGTAAAAGATGAATGAATGAACTAAAGTCCATGCATTGGTTTAAAATACTAATGCTGTAAATAGTCTTTGTGATCAAATTTGTCCTTTTTTGACATTTGACAGCAGTAAAATCAACATAAATGGTAGGTTGTAGCCTGATATGTCAGGGCACCTGTAAATAATTACATTTTATAATAATGAAAATACTTCAAAATGTCAATTTTGTATAGATTCCCATTCATTTATTTAATCTCAACGTGTAATGTGACCTGTATTAAATGAAATGAGGGTTTTGGATCAAATATAAATAGTGGTTTTGGTTAATCTTGAAACTACATGGGTAGTGTAGGGAGGGAGGTGGTGGCTTAGTGGTAAAATGTTCGCCTTTGGACCCGAAGACCACTTGGCCCTGAACCCTCAATTGCTCAGTTGTAAGTCACTCTGGATAAGGGCGTCTGCCAAATGCCGTAAATGTAAATGCAAATGTACATGGGACAGCATAAGAATCAAAGCAGGACCTTTAGAAACACGAATGCAAGAGCCACTGCAAACCACTACAACCTATTAATAGCTGTTTTTGCAGGTAAATTTATTCATCCTGGTGATTTATTTAATGATATAGGAGTGAGGACGGTGTTTAAGTGTATAAGTAGGGAGGTAGGGAGGTGGTGGCTTAGTGGTAAGGTGTTGGCCTCTTGACCAGAAGATCGCAGGTTCAAACCCCACAACCACCAAACTACCACTAGTGGGCCCTTGAGCAAGGCCCTTAACCCTCAATTGCTCAGTTGTAAGTCACCTTGGATAAGGTCGTCTGCCAAATGCCGTAAATGTAAATTGTTAATCCTTCGTTTGAGGGTTAAGGTGTTGGACTCTGGACCGCAAGATCACAGGATCAAACCCCACCACCATCAAGCTGCCATTAGTGGGCCCTTGAGCAAGGCCCTTAACCACTCTCAATTGCTCATTTGTAAGTTGCCAAATGCTGCAAATGTAAGTAAATATGACTGTTTCAGAATGCTCTTGCAGATTTCATATTCAAAAATATACTGAAATCGTTTATCGAAACATTTAATACATAAGATTGACGTGTGTAAATAGTTTTTTTTTTATAAACAGGTGGTTTTAATGAGGAAAAAAAAAAACTTTCCCTGCTTTTTGAACATCTGTTAATTAATGAATAACCTATGTATTCATTCCAGATAGGCTGTTTATACTTTCTCAATAGATCCGCGATTCAGTATCACATTCCTGACGTTCAAAGCCGTTAAAACCCTCTGTTTCTGTAGGTTCTCGTTCGTTTAGCATTTTCAACATTGACTTCTTTTAACATCTCTTTAACATTTGCTTTCTCGTTCTCTCTGCCATTCGCAAAAGAAAAAAAAAAAGTGTACCTTTATAATTAGAAAGCACCCTGTTTTTATTGATGTACTGTAGCACGTAATTCCGAGCTGGAGCCGCCACCCCAAGGGTAATATCCAATTCACAGAAAGATTACGATCTGCTCTCATTCACAATGCCAGCTGTAGCAGTGATAGGAAAAGAAAGGTTAGGTACTAGCACTAGACTAATAGAGCTTTCCAGGCATGGTTTCGTCTCAGATAAGCTTTCGATCGTGATTTTTCGATCCCTGAGATTTTGCCAATTTTATTCCATCATGTAAGTATCTGTAAAAAAAAAATATATATATTCGCTCCCCGCTGCAGTGGATCGATTGGCACATGTTTTGATTATGATACTATATAATGGAAGTACACTTGAAAGGGAAAAACTGCTCGGGGAGAAAGAAAGGGGGGAAAAAAAAAAGAAAGAAATGGCAGGAAATCTGTCTTAAGCAATTTTCTCTGCTCTGAAAGCAAGCTTTGATCTCCTACTGTAGCTCACCCACATGTCTTTCACACATTACCAACCACCGAGTCTAAACAAAACCTCCATCAAACTTATCTGTTGCATTTGCGGTATATGTATTATACAGTGAATGTTACGACGGCTATTTCTTCATCTGAGGTATTTATGATGTTTAGTCTTGTTGAGCAGCAACAATGGGAATTATAGATCACATTATGCACGTGTTAGTATCATGTTTCTTTATTTCTATCCTTTTGTTTTGTGTATATTAGTTTATTTTTTACCCCTGGGAAACATAAACATTTTATTTTCATTCATTCAGTAGGACATTTATTCATTCACAGCTACTTTTTTATTCTGGTCTGTGTCAAGGTCGAATAATGAAGGGTTTATCCTCGTTACATTTGGTGCCAAAATGGTATACACCCTGCACAGAATGTCTCCATACACACACACACACACACACACACACACACACACACACACATAATTATACACTCATTTACACCTAGGGGGCAGTTTAGTGTGGCCATCTGCCAGCATATTCTTTTTTGTTTGTTTGTTTACACTGGAAGAAGTGCTAATCCAAGCGCTTGGTGAAGAAAACGGTCTTAGATCACGGAAATACAGCAACTCAATATAGTGGCACTAGAACTGTGCGGTGTAAATGCTGCTTGAGTATATACCATGAATATAAAAATATGAATGAAATGACTGATTATATATATATATATATATATATCTATATATATATATATATATATATATATATATATATATATATATATAATCATTCATCATCATCGTTCATTCATCTTCTACCACTATATCCGATCTTCCCTCGGGTCACCGGGTCACGGGGAGTCTGTTCCTATCTCAGGCGTCTATGGGCATTAAGGCAGGATACACCCTGGATGGAATGCCAACCCAACGCAGGGCACACACTCACACTCACACACTCACATTCATACACTTGGGATAATTTTCCAAGGTGCCAATCAACCTACCGTGCATGTTTTTGGACCGGGGAGGAAACTGGAGAACCTGGAGAAAAACCCCCTGAGGCATGGGGAGAACGTGCAAACTCCACACACACATGGCCGAGATGGGAATCGAACCTGGACCCTGGCGGTGTGAACGTGCTAACCACTAAGCCACCATGCCCCATTTTTTTTATATGTATGGATGCATGGATGGATGTATGGATGTATGTATGTATGTATGTATGTATGTATGGTAGTTTTTTCCCTCCATTACAGTTTCAGGCAGTTCCTAAAATAGAAATCATTTTATTTCTCTTAGAGATTTTTTTTTCCGCCTTGTTGCTGGGTTGCTATTCTCATGGGTTACATCTTTCTACCTTTAGCAACTGATGGAATAGTATGCAAAATAACCAGCATTTTCAAATATTGTGCTAAATCCTCCAAGAGATCCCAGACATTCCAGAAAGAGAGAAGTGAACGTAACATTCATATACAGAGGTACTGAGGAGATATTCAGGGCAATAATATTTTAATTCATTTGAATAGAGTATAAACAGAGTATTTAACATAATTATCAAGACTTAATTAAAAAAATGATTCATTTGATCTTCCTTTAGTGCTAAATGTAACACTTGCTATACATTTTGCTAGCAAATAAATGTCCATTTTTACATTTGTACTTTACCCTGCATAGTAAAATGCAAAATATCCATTTTAAATGTATTATATAATTGTTTATTTTGTTTATTTGTATACGTATTTATTACTTACGAGTGTGTACATGCATAGGTAATATTGAGATTATCCTCCCAGCGACAACGTATCTACCGCATTTCTAACATGAAGCAGACGGCAGGAAGGAAACATAATGAAGACTGATCTTGGATATTAAAAAAAAAAAAGTCATACGTTTAAAAACGTGCCATTTTTTTATGTTCAATTTTCTTAAAACATGTATTTATTTATTTATTTATTTATTTATTTGGACATAATGTGTTTTAATGTATCGCACTGATGCGTTTGTATGCTCCGAGGCGAACGGAAAGGGTGTTACGAAGCAGAATACTGCTCGGGCTCTGAAGAAAGTGAGGAAAAACAGCCATTATGTTGCATTAGGAGAATCACTGAAAGGGAGGGCCGAAATGTGCAATATTAGTGCTCTCAAATGAGTGCATCGGTGTGCCTGCAACACTGTCGATCTCAAATTGATGGATGTAAAAACAAAGGAATCTGGTAGATTTCAGGTCATTAACTTGCAGATATGATTCATTTCGTCAGTATTAAAGGTATTGTTGGGAGTTGCGTCAATGCAGAAGACTTGTAGTTGAGAAAATGCCTTCGAAACGCAGGATAAATCAATGAAAGCAGCAAGGGGAAAGACCTCCAGTAGAAAAACGACAACATTCTCATGTTGCTTCACAAACAACTCTAAAGAGGAAGGACTGTTTTGGCTTTTCTTTTGAAATAAATGATGAATATATATATATATATTTTTCTAAATAAATATAACGACAGAAGAATCCATGTCATTATATCATTATTTTTAAGAATGGCGTCTTTTCAGCTCGTATTCGTACAAGATCCAGAAATATCTATCCCTAGATAGTGAGAGATATAACGTTATTTATCCTTAAAAGTGCTTTTGGACAATAACATTCTACTGTATGACAGGACATTCAAGCAGTGTCAAAATTCTGTTGCTGGAACTGTCAAAACAAATCTGCATAAACAGAGCCGCATGGCACTGTAGGGTTGAAGCCTCACAGCTTCAGGGTTCTGGGGCTCAATCCTGAGCTCAGGTTACTGTCTGTACAGAGTTTCACACTCTCTCCCTTGTGCGCGAGCTTTTCATCCGGTTTCCTCTCACCTCTCAAAG
This sequence comes from Kryptopterus vitreolus, assembly GCA_030449085.1. Lineage (NCBI taxonomy): Eukaryota > Metazoa > Chordata > Actinopteri > Siluriformes > Siluridae > Kryptopterus > Kryptopterus vitreolus. Next base: position 2,394,671 of record JACRUU010000020.1, read on the forward strand.
ACATGCCAGTAGGAGGGTTGGCTATGATAAATTGCCCCAAAGTGTGAATGTTTGTGCGTGCCAATGTTCTGTATTGGACTCGCTTCCTATCCAGGGTATATTCCTGGCTTACACTGTCTCAGGCTCTAAACAGGATAGAATTATTGTTTAACATGAATGAATGATCTTCGCAAGCAAATGCAATTAAATCACATTGGTAAATGAGTTTTTGATATTCATTCAATCATTCATCTTCTACCGCTATATGCGATCTTCCCTCGGGTCACGGGGAGTCTGTGCCTATCTCAGGCGTCTATGGGCATTAAGGCAGGATACACCCTGGATGGAATGCCAACCCATCACAGGACACACACACACTCACAATCACACGCACGTTCATACACTTTAGGGACAATTTTCCAAAGTGCCAATCAACCTACCGTGCATGCTTTTGGACCGGGAGGAAACTGGAGAACACGGAGAAAAACCTCCTGAGGCACGGGGAGAGCATGCAAACTCCACACACACATGGTGGTGTGAGGCGAACGTGCTAACCACTAAGCCACCGTGCCCCATAGAGTTTTTTATATTTATTTATTTAATCTATTTAAGACAAACTGATACAGGACCACAAAGTCTATTTAATTGTTGATCATTTCTTCGAATGCAGTAGAATTAAGATTCACAGCATGACAATGCAATGTGCACAAATCACGCTTGGTGAAATGCATGTATTTTACATGTGACGTAAGTAAAGAGCCGAGTAAAGAGCCTTTTCAACCCATTTGCTTTAATCTATTATGCGTGTTAGTAGTAACTAACCCACCATATGCATTAAAGTCGAAGTGTAAGACACAAGGCATGAAATACAGCTTAGTGGTTAGCACGTTCGCCTCACACCGCCAGGGTCCGGGTTTGATTCCCGTCTCGTCCATGTGTGTGTGGAGATTGCATGTTCTCCCCGTGCCTCAGGGGTTTTTTCTCCGGGTTCTCCGGTTTCCTCCCTTCCTCCCGGTCCAAAAAAACATGCACTGGTAGGTTGATTGGCACCTTGGAAAATTGTCCCTAGTGTATGAATGTGTGTGTGTGTGTGTCCTACAATGGGTTGGCATTCCATCCAGGGAGTATCCTGCCTTAACGCCCATAGACGCCTGAGATAGGCACAGACTCCCCGTGACCCGAGGGAAGATCGGATAAAAATTAGCGGTAGAAGATGAATGAATGAATGAATGAATGAAGGCCTGAAATACTGCACATGGCGAACTTTATCTTGTATGTTAAATAAAAGTACAGTTTACAAGTAATTTCAACGCTCTAAAAAACTTCAATTAAATGTTATTGAAATAACGCTTTTTTCATGCGCATTGTCTCAAAGCAGTTTTTCCGGCCGGGGTATTCACAGAACATTAAATATTTATTCAATAAATATGATTTATATGTATTTATCTCTGATGAGAGAGCCTGTAGCAAGGAAAACTCCCTTAGTGGAATGAGGAGGAGAAGAACCGGACTGAAAAAGGGAACCCCATCCTCATCTGGGTTTAATGTAAAAGTCAATGTATACCCAGTGACTTTTATAACAGTGTAATTTTAATGTCGGACAAGAGGATATACCTTTCGAACGAGTTGTAATCATAAGAAGAAGAAGAAAAAAAAACACACTACAGTGCAAGTCTAATGTGAGTTATGCACTTTTGCAGCAAAAACATATCCTGTTATAATGTCCGTTATGCAAATGAGACGACTTGCAAATGTACAATCAGAATTCAGACAGCGAGCGCACACCCTGAGCACTTTGCTTTCAGGTGCGTCTGATTCACAGGCGTACGTCTTGTTCATCGAAATCATTCTTTATTCCGAGTTTAGCGCGTTTGTTCTTCAGTCAGTAAAGATAATTCTTTTTTATGTATTCATTTATTTATTTTGCTCCATTACAGGTTTGAAAGGCACAAACAAAACTAAATAAAAATGACAGATTTTACCAACAAATAGTGCCCCAAAACAATCACTCTGTTCACCGCCTGATAGTGAATATGTTCAAATGCATGTCTTAGTATTAAATAGTTATTAATATTATTTTCTTAATTAAACAAATAATCCATTGTCTTCTAAAATCCAGGTTTTGTTTGCTTGTTTATTTACATGTTTAGCCCTAATAATTTCGTCATAACAGTGCGAAGTGGTAAATAACATCTAATGACTCACTATTTATTACTATTTAATATAAACTTCAGATCTCTATGTACGACAAAGGGGAAATACGAGCCTTTCAAGCAATTTGCTTAGTAAAATATGTCTTTTCTTTTTTTTTTTTTTTTTCCTCCTCCTGTAGCACTATAGTGAAGTACAGTATACTCTAAGCTATTCTCACGAGTGTGCTCGATTTCCTGTGCCCATGCCGGCTGATGGTAAACTCGAGCACGCCAGCAGTGCCTGCATTTGCATGAAATTGACTTGCTTAAATACGCATAAAACATTCATATGGAACGCTACAGTAGCTTCCTGTTCTTGTTGTTCTCTTTCTGTCTGTCTCGTTCTCTCATATTTGATGTCCACTAAACAATGTTTCCCCTTGAGAAAAAGAGTGTGTGTGTGTGTGTGTGTGTGTTGATCCGAGGCATCAGAATAAATCTAAATCGTCGAAGGCTTGAGACTGATACAGACGAAGAGTTAAGAGAGTTCAATTGGCAGTGAAATGCACTCCTGCCGTACTTCAGGATCTCTTTAACTGCATTGAGTTTATCAGAATCTTTGTCTTTGCAAGCGACAATGAACAATTTCACTCAGCCTTGTCGAGGTAGTGAAGTAACCTTGGGTGATACTATTTCAAATCTAAAACATCTTACAGTCTCCGTGTACGTATAAATATGTTTATAGCGAATAGGAGGGAGGGGCACAGGTGGCTTTAGTGGTTAGCACGTTCGCCTCACACCGCCAGGGTCCGGGGTCGATTCCCGTCTCGGCCATGTGTGTGTTGAGTTTGTGCATGTTCTCCCCGTGCCTCAGGGGTTTTTTTTCTCCGGGTTCTCCTCCCCGGTCCAAAAACAGGTTGATTGGCACCTTGGAATTTTCCATAGTGTGTGAATGTGTGTGTGTGTGTGTGTCCTGCGATGGGTTGGCATTCCATCCAGGGTGTATCCTGCCTTAATGCCCATAGACACGCCTGAGATAGACACAGACTCCCCGTGTGTGCTGTGACCCGAGGGCGAGGGAAGATCGGATATAATGGTAGAAGATGAATGAATGAATGAATGACGAATAGGAGTGGAATTGCATTGTATGTGTTAAAGGCCAAAGGTAGATGGACATCGGACCACCACAAGGCCTTCCCTAGATTGTCTCCAGAAAGCACAGGTGCTTGCATGCAAGATGTATAAAAATAAATAAATAAATAAATAAAGTGGATTCCGGACAGGGAAAGATTGGGGAAAAGGCTTATATTCTAATCTCCAATGGTCCAGCTTGGATAAATCTGTGCCTATGATAGTCTCAGAATCCTGTTCTTGGCTGATGGGACTGGAAGGCAGCTTTTCTGCTACTCATGGTTGTAAAGAGTGAAAATTTGATTTACTATACCTTTCGAGGCGGTTCGTACCACTCTGGCCAACAAGGCATTTCTTCAAGCGGAACTGTCCTTCATTCGATGTTTTTTTTTTTTTTCCCTGCATGATTCTCTCTAGAGAAAAAAAAAATATCCCAGGAGATCGTCAGTTTCTCAAACACTCAACAAGCCCATCTGGCGCCAAGAAAAGAATGCAACGATCAAAGTCACGTCGATTACACTTTTCCTTCCTTTCGAGGTTTGACGTGACTCTCGATTTCTATCTGCATGACTTGGTTTTTAATTTGTTGCTAAATTATCTAGTAAATTTGCTCTAGCATTCTAGTGTCTCTCCGATCCCTGTGTTTGGGTGATTTTTTTGTGCTTGGAATACCTGAGTTTGTATATTTTATTTTTCAATCCCGTATACATGACCAATGGATGAAATGAGTTTTGCTTACATCCGCAATGTGTAGCGAGAATCAAAAGAAGCGGAAAACAGGACGAATGGTATCCGTTTGTCTCTGATTCAGACACGGTAAACATGCTAATCGGTGTGAAAGCACATCCGGGAAGCGAAAAATAAAGCATTAGGAGCATTTTAATGGAAGAATTCTGTTTGTATAAGATGGAGACTTTCACAGTACACAAGGCCTCGTGGAAAATAGTATTGGCGGGGGGGGGTGGATGCAGAATGGTTGGCGATGTAATCCTTGCATAATGTGTCATCAGTCAAGCATCTGCTTATACCACACTCTTAAAGCTATATTTCTTATGCAGATTTTTTGTTCTTGGAGAGTTTCTCCCTCTTGAGTATACGCAGCTCGACTACCAGCCCCCAGTACATACTGTCTGAAGAATTCCCTAATATACTAAATAATCGAGACTATTTAGAGCATAAACCTGTGGCATGGTTTGAGGGTACGCCGCTGTAGGCTCGTTTGAAGCTTGCCTTAGAACGATGTTGCAGCTAGCATTAAAAAAAAAGACTGGCAAGGAGATGATGAAGGTGTTTCTTGGTGAAGCAGAAAGCTCGCTCACAAAATATCTGACAGAAGCAGGCCAAAGCAGACTGAAAATACCAACCTCAAAACCCCAAACCAGCTTGTGAATTCATTTTTACATCAATGCATCAAGCCGATGGAAGACTGAGAATATGTATGATATAAGATGTGAAGCTTGATCGTGGAGAACTGTAAATCGTTCGTATTCTTTTCCACATGGAGCCTTCGGTCCGAATCATAATTTGCAACTTTATTTGCAATTTCGAGCTTGCTTGATTAAATGGATAAATGTTTTTAAGGTACAGTATATAGCCACACTTCTAAAATGCTCTGTTACATCTGAATCATTATGCATATTAAATAGAATAGCCTTTATTTGTCACATATACATTACAGCACAGTGAAATTCTTTCCTGCGGCATATCCCAATCGTTGGTAGCCGGGGGTCAGAGCGCAAGGTCAGCCATGATACGGCGCCCCTGGAACACAGAGGACCCAAGCGATACCGGGGCTCAAACCAAGATCTTCCGATCAGTAACCCAGCGCCTTAGACCACTGAGCTACCCCCTCCCTAAGCCGTGCAGGGCGTTTCACATGGGTTTACAAATGGAGCTAATTTAACCAAAGTAGTGCTTTATTACACAAGTGGTAGCTCAGTGGTTAAGGCGCTTGGCTACTGATGGGAAGGTCGAGGGTTCGAGTCCCCACTATTGCCATGCTGCTGCCCTTGATTCCTTAAGCAAGTCCCTTAACCCTCTGTGCTCCAGGGGTACTGTCGTGGCTGTGCATGGTATATCTATATATATATATATATATAATATATATATATCTTATATATATATATATATATATATATATATATATATATATATATATATATATATATATCTATATATATATATATATATGTATGTATATATGTATATGTATATATATATATATATATATATATATATATATATATATATATATATATATATATATATATATATGTATATATATATATATATATATATATATATATATATATATATATATATATATATATAGAATTCCAATGTTCTGTAATGTATGAATGTATGTATATACAGTATGATAAATAGATGCTATTCTATGCCGAATCCACCACACACACCCACACACACACACACATATATATGTGTATATATATATATATATATATATATATATATATATATATCTATATATATATATAATATATATATATATATATATATATATATATATATATATATATATATATATATAATACCTAATATAAAATGAATCAAGTTAAGCAAAGATAAAAACCTAGCAAATATATCCATGAAGTCATCCAAGAAACACAAATAAATCCAAGAAATGCACATAATCACATAATTTACTAAAACCTTCCAGATAAGGTATATAATGTGCAGAGCAGATAATTCTTGATACATTACCAAGTCGATCATTACAAGTAGACAAAAATGAAATCAACATTTTATTTCCCCACAAAGGCGTCTCCACTACACAGAACCTGTTCCCACTTTGGATATGCAGCATAGCCTTAGAAACTGAGCAGCCTCACACAGCTGCCACTTTGCACCACATCATCCACTTGGATAAAGTACTTTTCATAAACCAATTCTTCTTTATTGGGATCAGGATATAAAGAGGATATGGAGAGAAAATCCTGCCATACATGCACCATTGCACTGTGATGTGTTTAACTTCAGACCCACCAATTCAATAAACCATGAAAATTGAAGTGTGATTTAACTCATAGCATAGCATTGAATAAACGATTTACTTTGGTAAATTGGTTAGCAGTTCAAATACATAATTCATAGGCAGTGCTTTCAACCATGACGTTTTCAACATTTACTATATGCAGTAGAACAATGGATGCTTAAAATGCCATTAGTCAAGAAAACTAAATTTTATATATGTATATGTGTGTGCATGTGTATATCTGTATATAGTGTCAGCACAATACTGGAATTTCTAACTACAATACAATGATAAACATACCTTTAAAATACCTTTTATTTTATTTGGCTTCATATCCATGATATTTCCAGATAGCACTCCTGCTGTGTTCTTTCAACCAACCAAAGCCGGTCGCAGGGGCGCCTCACTCGTCATCTTTCTATTAGCTTCACTTAACCAGCTTTCACTTAATTCTATTAGTTATTTAACCAGATCGAATGAGACAAGACAGGCACTGAGGTCACGTGTGGTGTTTGTCAACTCGCCTTTGGAGACAAGTGAAAGTGACAGCTCGACTAGTATTGATATATCGATACTTTGGGAAATTAATATTGGTACCATTCAGATATTCCTGTAACGACGTTTATCGAAATATCAATATCAACACTATATATATATATATATATATATATATATATATATATATATATATATATATTATATATATATATATATATATATATATATATATATATATATATATATATATATATATATATGAATATACATGAATATTACCACCAGTGTTCATGTCTATTGTATCGAGGCTCTGATTCAGATATTCAACCTTCATAGTTGCATAACTATAACTGTAGCTAAATGCATATGCATTATGCCTGTATCTGCATTATGCATTTTGAAAAATGCCATTTTTGTCATGTCTGAATGATTTGGAAAGACGTGCAGCATGAAAAAGTTAAAGGTATCTAATTAATCATTAGTAGCTTAAAGGTAAACCTTCAGCTATTTGATTATGCAGCTCAGACACCTGACCGATCCTGTAAAAGGAAAGAATGGAAAGTTGGTTAGACTGTTACTGCCTATGGCTTGTCTGTAATCTCTATTTATATGATCTAATATTGAAATGTATTAACATTTCCAACATATAATCATACCGTAGCCAAGCCTCTTTCCCTTTTAAATAATCCAGAAGTGCTGGAGCGGTGTTCCCCTGTTCATATGATAGATTATCTGTTTTGCACAAACCATTAAGGATGACCTCTTTTCCCGCTTAATAGGAGCGCTGTATCTGATTTAAACCTGTGATATTATCGATTCGAGTCAGTCGGAAAGCACTAATTGATGCATGTGTGAAGAGCCATGCAGAGGTACAGATGGTTTAAGGTCTCACTACAGCTATGATGCTGTAGCAAATTACATGGTCAATACATTGAGGGGGAAAATAACTGCTACAGCACAAAATGATATTATAAGATTTCACTAGTTATATGGTTTAGGGGAAGAAACAAAATAACACACGTTACGTCACAATTAACACCAATGGGTAAAAATGGCACATAAGTCACTGTTAATTCTAGCATTCGTACTATAGCGAAACAACTCTGGCGATTCTGAACTTCTCCTCACATTGATGGCACTGGGGGAGTCTGAGTGGGGGGGGGGGGGGGGGGGGGGGGGGGAGATATCAGCATGATTGCAGGAGGAGATGGAGAGATTGCACTGTGGCGCTCTTTAACTGCACAATTACTCAAGCAGGTTTTATCATCACAGGCCTTATCTTCAAACAAGCAGCTGAACGATCACGCTGCTGACATAAATAAGTGCAACTCTTTTCCCCCTGCCGCGAAAAGTGGGCCTGTTGGTAAGTCGCACGGCTACAGGTTAGCCTGGCACCAATACGCAAGTGCCTCATGGCCTCTATTTGATAACTTGTTTTGCTGATTCGAATCAAAATCCCTGCCAGAATTTGGCACACGCCTGGCTCTCATTTAGAAGGATTGGGCAAATTGGACATGATATTGTAACAAGAATGCTAAATAAGCAGAGGATGGGTTTTGGCAGCAGGGCTGCTTCCGCATGGGCGAGAGGGTTGCAGGAATCCATTTGACAAATTAGCTTTTTCCCTCGCTGCAAAATATTTTCCAAAAGCTTCTTCCCCTCCCACTTTCATTATTGATCGCATCCATTTTGAAGGCCATAATTATTTCCGTATTAAAATGTGCTATGATACAAGTCGAGGCCATACCTCTTTCAGCGTTCATAGCTTGGCTGTGATTTATCATAAGCTATATTAGCTCTAGCTGTCTACCTCCATACACACACACACACACACACGCACACATACACACTATTTTTCTATTAGTTACCTTTTAGTGGGTTTTTAGAGTGGATTCTGTCAAGATTCCAAACGTTAAGTGTTAAATTGATTTAAAGGCTGAAATAATGTTTCATACCAGTGATACACATTTAGCTTGATAGAAAAGCAAACAAAAAACACATAATATTTGTTCCTTTAAAGTGCAATGAACTCATATATTCGTGGTTTACATGTTTAAAAATCGAATTAAAAAGCAAATTGTCGCTTTGGATTTTAAAAGCACATTTCCAGCAAGTTTATAGGCTTTATTTTGTATCTTGTTTGACTACTGTGTGCAATATTACATTCCTTTTTAGACCGTAATATCAACATACTTAGGCTATAAAGGTATCAAACAAAACCCTTGTTAGCATTCGGATGAAAATGCTTTTGCTTCATTTAACAGTGTTTAGCTATAAGGGGTCTGGTATCTGGTATTTGCAAATGTGATGCAAGGTGAAAATCTCCTTTGCTGATACATATGTCTTAATATGTGTGAAATCACCAGGGGCACGTGTTTAGATGCGAAAGCCATTGTGCATTGTTTTACTGCATAAGGCCAGCATATATTTGCTCCTTTAATCGGTTCATGAAAATACACAGTAATTAAACTGTAAAATGTGTTAGTGGGTGACAGTACATAAACCCTCGACACTTGACTTTAGACTTGAAGATGTGATTGAATAGGCCTCTGAGACCTTTCTAAAATACTGTTTTATTACTGTTTTAATCCAGGAGTCATTTATAATCTTGCTGTGCTGGAATCGTTCATCTCCTGTTCCCTCCATTGGTCCATTCTCATCTCCATGTAGTTTGCCTCGTGTTCCACCGGCGTCCACTTCACAGTACTTTCTGCTCCACTCACACCCTCTCTCGCTCATGCATCCCCTTTTTTTTCCTCTCTCTCTGTCTCTCTCTCTCGCGCGCTCGGAAACTCTCCTCTTTATGCACTTTTCACTCTCTCATCTCTATTATTTCTCATTTTCCTCATGTCTCGACGTTTTCCGTTACATTGAACGGATGTTTTTTTTTTTCTTCTTTTTTTCTTGGTCCACATGAAAAAGTGCACTGGCGCTCCCACCCATGGCTTGAATCAATGTGTGTGTGAATGAATATATATATATATATATATATATATGTATGTGTGTTGTTTGTGTGTGTGTGTGTGTGTGTGTGTGTGTGTGTGTGTGTGTGTGTGTGTGTGCAGGAAGGATGTGTAGCTTTTATTTGTTTGTTTTTTTTACTTGCTTGTTTTAGAGGTTCTTTTAAACGTGTGACTATAGATTAAAACGGAGCAGGGCATCAAAACAAAGTTATTTATAATTTAATTACAATTCTTTATACTACTATCTATGTGCAGAATGTTCACTGTCAAACAATATTATTGTAGCAAGTGAATGTCTGCTTTGACTCTATAAAACGAATAATGATGAATTATAGTTTTCATGTTATGCAGAAGCGAAAATCCACTGTTGTATTTATTATATTCAACATACAAATACATACGATTTGTCTAAATCAGGTTTATAACTACATTTTCATCAGTTATTGAGTCTGTTTGGGCTTCTATCTGTCTATCTTGTCAATAGTCGAAATATATTTTAAGCCACAAGAAATGCTTTCACAAATTCCCTGTGTAGTTTACTAAATGATACCACTATCTAATATAACATAATATAATATAAAATAACCTTTTTGCATCCAAATTTGCAAAGCTTTGGAAATAAATATATTTCACTTTTGTACTCTAGTGAATGGTCTATGTGTATTCATTCATTCATTCATTCATTCATTCATCTTCTACCGCTATATCCGATCTTCCCTCGGGTCACGGGGAGTCTGTGCCTATCTCAGGTGTCTATGGGCATTAAGGCAGGATACACCCTGGATGGAATGCCAACCCATCGCAGGGCACACACACACACACACACACACACACACACACACACACACACACACACACACACACACACACACATTCATACACTTGGGACAATTTTCCAAGGCACCAATCAACCTACCGTCTATGTGTATATGTATGTATTTATGTTTGTATGTATGTGTATATGTATGTATGCTAATAAATGATCTTTTAAACATTATTTAGCAACATAATAGCAACAACGTATTAACAGGTAGTTGTATAATAAATTCGGTACATCATAGAAAATAGATTTCGAAAGCATTTCTTTTTAAATAAAATAAAAAACTCTGTTAGAAAACATTTCTTAAAATGTAAGGAATCCCAGTCAGGTTTCAATACAGCTCATATTCACGACTGTCTTTTCTTGTCATTTCTCCTCTTTCAAATGATCAAATCATTCCTGAACAAATTTTGCAATGTGGTAGAATATATATATATTTTTTTTTTAAAATATATATATTATATATTCAATATATATATTGACTGTTTTTTTTTTTTTTTAAAACTTTAGGTAATATCCTTGCCGTGAAAAATTGTTCTTTGTCTCCAACAATGTTTATGTAGGTGGTTTGTGTCAAAGTAAAACGCATGTGAATACCAAGACCCAAGGTTTCCCAGTAGAACATCGCCCAGAGCATTGCACTGCCCCCACCAGCCAACAGCTTGCCATCTTTCAATAGGGAAGCTTTCCCCATAGAAAATCCTGCCCACAAACATAGCTATACATCAAACACATCGTCTTCCATTGGTCCAGATCTAAAACGTACATGCCTATTCTGTTCTCTTCAGTTTTTATATATAGAGCAAGAGATGCATCAAACCTGGCAGCTTCCCGATGTATCAAACAAAAATTTAAATGGGCCATGAAAATGTAAATAATTTTACGGATTTTTCATATCACTGTTGTCAGTTGAAGGAGGGCACGGTGGTTTAGTCGTTAGCACGTTCGCCTCACAACTTCAGGATCCGGGTTCGATTCCCGTCTCGGCCATGTGTGTGTAGAGTTTCCATGTTCTCCCCGTGCCTCAGGGGGTTTTTCTCTGGGTTCTCCGGTTTCCGCCCCGGTCCAAAAACATGCACGGTCGGTTGATTGGCACTTTGGAATGTGTGTGTGTGTGTGTGTGTGTGTGTGCTCTGCCATGGGTTGGCATTCCATCCAGGGTATCCTGCTTTAATGCCCATAGACGTCTAAGATAGACACAGACTCCCCGTGACCCGATGGAAGATCGGATAAAGCGTTAGAAGATGAATGAATGAATGAACGAATGAATGAATGAATGTTGTCAGTTGACACCATTATCACTTATCTAACCTATCTGAAGCTACACATCTCTAAATACAGCAAGCTTTTATGCATTGTATACCCTGACACTGTTTGTTATAGACACTATTTACTTTTTTCATCAATTTGTGGTACAATGGCTCTTCTGTGGTATTAGACCAGATGGCCTAGCCCTTCCCCTCCCCAGCCCTTCCTTGGACAACCTTTGATAAGTATTAACCATTGCATTGCACACCATCCGACATGCCTTTTGAACATCCCATACCAAATTTAGTTCCCTTTTACTGTTTTATATTTTAACCTCCACTCATCTGGGAAGGCTTTCCACTAAAACTTGTGAGTGTCACTTAGGGGTTTGCTTGTTCAGCCACAAGAGCATAAGTGAAGTCAGGCACTGGTGTTGAACGAGGAGGCAATATAACACAGTGTTAAGGCCAATTATTTAAAGGTCAACACACTGTCTGTCGATAATATCTTTTTTTTTTTTTTACATTTCAGTACACACTGTGGTTAAAAAACGAGACGTGTCTTATCCTTGCTATGTCCTCTGCAGTTTATATGAAGTGCCTGCAACACATTAGAATGAATTGACTAAAAAGGCAAGTTTTAAAAAAAGGATGCAGGAAAAACAATATGCACCTATTTCAGGTAGCTATGACTACATGTACCCCCCCCCCCCCCCCCCACACACACACACACACACATAATTACTCTGCAGGCATGGCAACTTACAAGCTGAGGCAACCAGGGGTAAAGCATGCATCCGACAGTTGTCATTACTTCTAAGAATGAATCAAAACAACGGCAAATAAAAAAAATCTCAGCATTACATATGCTATGAACTGAATCCAGTTTTCCCATCCCCTCTTGTTCATTCCTTTTTTTTTCCTTTTTTTAATGTAAATGTGGACACTTTTAATTTATTCGGTTATTGCAGGTAGGCGAGAGGGATGTTTTGAAGTGGAGAGAAAGTTGGAATGAAAAGAACAGAACAACGAGGAAAGAAAAATGGAGAGCAGGATGGAAAACTAGCAATGGATGAGATTTGGAGATGGGGAAAAATGCAGGGAAAGAGGATAATTTAGATAGAATGACGAATGTAGTCTTAATATAAATCTATAGAAGCCAACCGAGCGGATGATACCATGGTAGAATATATATGTATGGGGGCACGGTGGCTTAGTGGTTAGCACGTTCGCCTCACACCTACAGGGCCGGGGTTCAATTCCCGTCTTGGCCATGTGTGTGTGGAGTTTGCATGTTTGCAAGAGGAATGAATGAATGAAATATATATATATATATATATATATCTGATGCAGTGAAATGAGACAGCATTTCTCCAGAACCTTGGTGCTATGTATAACAACATAACACATCACAGCATAGAGCCACAAAACACCGAGCTGACGACTAGACTAAATTGTCTTAGCCACATAAAGTGCATCATGTGCAACCTGGTGTGAACAGCGCAAAACAAAAACAGACAACATGAGCCCAAAATACACAAACACAAAATAACAACGACCTGTAACCATAAGTAATGCAACATTCCATTGAAAACATTATAAAAAAAATTCTATAAAACCTAATGTTGTAAACAGCTTGGAAAGTAGAGCAGCAGTTGTAATAGTGTGGAAAATGACGATGTAAACGGTAACACTGTCTGTGAGACCAGTATATACAATAAACATGTAAAAGCCAGTAAGAAAGAACAATGGGATGCTATGTGGATGGTGTGTGAATAGGTACAATAACTCAGATGTGTGAATAAATATTAAGGTATGCGATTATTTACAGTGTTGTCAACTTGTATGATGATGACGTTGTTCTATTCTGTTTAGGAATAATGTAGCTGGATGTATCCAGGTCCAGAGGTGTCCAATGGTAGGTAGGAGGTGGTAGTTCAGTGGTTCAACTCCCAGTACCACCAAACTGCCACTAGTAGGCCCTTGAGCAAAACCTTTAACCCTCAACTGTTGTTGTAACTGCTCTGGATAAAAGCATCTGCCAAATGCCATCAATGTACAGGTTGCTTGGACCAGTGTATTGCACATTGTATTGTCTTTCCCTCAGCCCTTTAAATTTACCTGTTTGTAAAACCATAAACAAGCATCTGATCCACTGATACCTTGTTCCTCTTGGACTGCTCCAGTTTGCTCATTGAGCTTATCGAAAACTGGTCATGTTTCTCATCTCTACTACTATCTGGCTAACACACAGCTGTAACATTATAAGTAAGCCTGCAGTGTGTGTTGCTTGTGTAACACAATAATTACCATACATCCATTCTGTATGTCTATACCAGTACTCAACTATTTTCTATTATGCCCAGGAAGAAGTAAAATGGGGGTGGGGGGGTGGGGGGGATGGGGTGGGATTATCCAGGCGCGTCGCCTGAGCATACTCCGTCAATGAGAGCGCCACTGCCACCCACTGCAGTGGATATGCAATTATACTTTATTCCTAGTACAGCAAAAAAAAAGCATATTCCCCGGGGTCACACGCTCCCCCTTGAGAACCACTGGTCTATACTTTACGAGGTGTGTCTGAATAGTGCTTATAAAACATGAAAAACCAAGACTTTATCTTATATAACTCTGAATATGTTGTCCTTTTTATCTAATATACATGTTATTGTGAAGAATTCCTTATTGATGGCTGTAATGTTTGTTGTATCGTAAACTTGAAAATACCAAACACGGGAACTTCTAGGGGAACTGGCCACTATTGCTAATGGGGGGTGGGGGGGGTTGACAAGGCCCTCAGCAGGAGGAGGATCATTAATAATTCTCTAAGCATGTGAGAGAACATGAAAGAGCGGTTGGGGTCCGGAGCACTATTCTATTGTGGAGCCAAGAATAACTCCTTATATGAAGTCTGTTCAAGTCAAACTGGGAATTTTACAGGAATAAAACCCACAGAAGGACATTTGAGAATGTTAAAAAATATGTGCAGCTGTCCACCCCTGCAAATTATTATATATTATTATTATTATTATTATTATTATATTATTATTATATTATTATTATTATTATTAATATATAAAAGCAAGCTACTGGTAGGACTTGAGTGCCTCTTGTACTTGTCATATGCACTACAGTATTGGCAGTGGGAGTAAGAAGCGGGCAAAAAAAAAAATATATATATATATATATATAAAAGCCAAACAAAGAGAGAAACAATTACACGAGACAAAAAAAAAAAACATTTAAAGAAATGTATACCTATGAACTGATTCTTTTGAACTGGCTGTTTCAATGAATTAGAAGGAATTATGTAACCAGGGTTAAAGTGTGTGTGTGTGTGTGTGTTTTCTTTCTTTTTTGTACAATAAGATTGTGTAATGTCTCTGCATATTTTTTTTATATAGCCAATAGAATATAAAGTCCATCAACAAACTACGCCCTGCTACAGAAAGAGATTTAAGGTTAGGATTTCGGCAGTGTACTGATAAACACAGTATACAAACGGAATTAAAAACAATTCAAAAACAAGCTGCATGTTCTCCCTGTACTTCAAGGGGTTTTTCTCCGGGTTCTCCGGTTCCCAAACCCCGGGCCCCTCCCCCCGGGTCCAAAAACATGCACCGTAGGTTGATTGGCACCTTGGAAAATTGTCCCTAGTGTATGAATGTGTGTGTGTGTGTGTGTGTGTCCTGCGATGGGTTGGCATTCCATCCAGGGTGTATCCTGCCTTAATGCCCATAGACACCTGAGATTCAGGCGTCAGACTCCCCGTGACTCGAGGGAAGATCGGATAAAGCGGTATAAGATGAATGAATGAATGAATAAAAACAAGCCAGGCGATTGGAAAAAACAGGACAGACCCGGAGCCAAATCATGGATTAGACTAGATAGGGATCAGTAAGATAAGCATGGATGTGATAATGAAGTGAATGTATGTGATATTTGTGTTGCTGTGTAGTCAGTGTTTGAATAGTGCAGTGTTGATGGGGAAGACGGTGTTTGAGTTGAGCTGTCACATGACACTGCAATGGTTTGCAGGAGGAGCAATCGTTCTTTTGGTTGCAAGTGACAGAAATTGATCTGCATAGGTTAAATAATGATGCACCGCTAAGCGCATTTATCAACAGCTGTGGCGGTCCTTGTGCAGCAGCGCAGATTCATGTTTCCCGTCTGTTTATTCCAGAAACGGCTGACGCTGCTGATGTTCAGTTTGCTGAAACCTGATCTTTTCATTCATGTGCTTGATCGGCTTCTTCTGTGTGTGTTGCACCAGTTAAAGCACTGCAAACAAATACACATGAAGCGGTCAGCAAGTTTTGAGGGAAAAAAAAAAAAAAAACTTCATCAAAGCATTTGCATGAACGCTTTAAACGTAAGTCGTCTGGTGAGAGATTCCCGACGTGTCATTTATGATTAAATGCCGTCAGATTAAAAAAAGCCGTTTCCGTGGGTAGTTTATTTTTCACACATGGGTGATTTCATGCTAGCTGCACCGCCTCTCACATCCTTAGAACACTTGAAAGTGAAGACCATAGCCAGGGTTCTGAAAAAGAGGGTCGTAAAAGTGTTCTGGTGGTGGAAAAAAAACAAAAACAACCCATATTATTAACAAATCCACTTAATTAGGTCATGAAAAACAACAGCACGTATCCTTAAATGACATCGGGTTATCTGGTACATATAGTACATAGTGGGCAAAATTGGATCGGCGGCTCTTTTTTTTTTAATTGAAACCGCTGTTGAGGCATCAGAGAAGTTGGAGAGGTGACAGGGAGCAGAATTAGGGCATTAAACACAGCATCTGTCTTAGATCCAGTCGGGGAACGAACAGGAAACGAGCAGGACGAATGTCCCTGAAATGGTGGTTAAAAGGTATGAGAGACAGATAGGACAAATGCGCTGTAAGTGGGCAGCTGCAGAGTTTTTTAAAAGGTTTGATCTTATTGAAAATTTGGTTTCACTTATAGAATCTGCTCTGTTCAGATGTACATCCAAATAATGTCCGCGTGATGATGTAAGACAAATATCGGTGTGTTTGTGTAAGGGGGGAATTGAGGTGTTCGGGAGCAGGCCTTTTTATTTATTTATTTTTTTGTCCAGCAGACATATATTATTATATATTATATATTATTATCCTTTCATTACGGTACATTGTGCTCCTCCTCACCACATGACTTTAAATCTCTGTATCCCATAATAATACCAATTTGCTTCATAAGCATGATTCTGTCAAATTCACCAGGATCAGGATAATTGAACCTGGTACACCTTTGAAAGTGTGATTTTTGTTAGTATAAGCATAAATACACTGCAATCCATTCAAGCAGGCAAGCGTTGGTTTTGGTTAAGGGGACCAACACTGCCTCTGTAGCAGTTTTACATCATAAAAAAAAAAAAATAACCCTTGTTAAGATCTGTCTATCCTTTCTCTCTAGTGAAAAGATGGTCAAAGTTTTATAATCTACTCAGAGAAACATAGAGGTTGTTCCATTAATTATAACAAGCTGAGTTTCCCCATATATTCCTTGGCTACTCCTTACCTATCAGGCTTTTCTTCTCCCTTTTTCTCTATTTGAGACCTCTGTAACCTCTCTCTCTCTCTCTCTCTCTCTCTCTCTCTCTCTCTCTCTCTCCATCCCCCTGCTGTGCTCTCAATCGTAGTGTTGATTCAGTTTATACATATATATATATATATATATATTGTTCTTGTTCTACAATTGTATATTAGTAAAGCATAGTAAACCATTCCTTGTCAATTATGCGTACAACATATTTATGAAATTATAACACTATGAATGGTGAAGTGAATAACACTGATTATCTCTTCATCATGATATCTGTTAGTGAGTGGAATATATATATATATCTATATATATATATATATATATATATATATATCATACGTAGGGAGAACCTGAACATGAGTGACGAGGGCTAAATGTGATGGCTAGATAACTGGGTCAGAGCATCTCCAAAACTTCAGCTCTTGTTGGGGGTTCCCGGTCTGTAGTGGTTACTAACTATGAAAAGATTCCTCAAGGTTACAGGGTCATGGACCAGTGTGGTCCAATACAACAGACGAGCTCCAGTAGCACAAATTATATATATGTGTGTGTGTGTGTGTGTGTGGTGTGTGTGTGTGTGTGTGTGTGTGTGTGTGTGTGGTATATGTCCTCCAGGGTCCTGGAGAAACGTTGTCTTATTTCACTGTGTACAGTGTCGTCTATATATGGTTGTAATGACAATATAAACCTCTTGACTTGACTTGACTTTATCTGGAATGTATGAACAATTACTGTAAATGTACTCAATACTTGGTAGAGGCTCCTTTTGCTTTAATTACTACCTCAGTTGGGTGTGGCATGGAGGTGATCAGTCTGTGGCACTGCTGAAATGGTACTGTATGGAAGACCAGGGTTCTTTGATAGTGTCCTTCAGCTAATCTGTTTTTTTGGTCTCTTGTTTCTCATTTTCCTCTTGACAATACTCAATACATTCTCTATGGGGTTCAGGTCTGGTTGGTTTGCTGGTCAGTCTTTTTTTGGTGCTTTTGGCAGTGTGGGCAGGAGCCAAATCCTGCTGGAAAGTGAAATCTGTGTTCTAAAATTGCTCTAAAATTTCTTGATAAACAGGTGTTTTTTTGGTTTTCAATAAACAGTGATGGGCACGGTGGCATAGTGGTTAGCACGTTCACGTCACACCTCCGGGATCCGGGTTCGATTCCCGTCTCGGCCATATGTGTGTGGAGTTTGCATGTTCTCCCTGTGCCTCAGGGTTGTTTACTCCAGGTTCTCCAGTTTCCTCCGGTTCAAAAACACACACGGTAGGTTGATTGGCACCTTGGTGATTATGAGTGTGTGTGCCCTGCGATGGGTTGGCATTCCATCCAGGGTGTATCCTGCCTTAATGCTCATAGACGCCTGAGATAGGCACAGGCTCCCCGTGACCCGAGGGACCAACACCAACAGATATGACATTTCACCCAAATCATCACAGACTGTGTAAACTTAACACTGGACTTCAAGCAACATGAAGCTTCTCTACCCTTTCTCCACACTCGAGACCATTGGAAACTTGATTTAAAAATGATATACAAAACTTTCTCTCATCTGAAAAGATGACTTTAGACCACTGGCCTCCTTAGCCCGGGTAAGGCGTCTCTGACATTGTTTGTGGTTCAGGAGTGGCTTAACAAGAGGAAAACGCCAACTGTAGCCAAATTCCTCGACACGTCTGTGTGTGGCGGCTCTTGATGCCTTGACCCCAGTCACAGTCCTTTCCTTGTGAAGTTTACCCAGATTCTGTCTCGGATTTTGCTTAATGATCCTCTCAAGGCTGCGCTTCTCTCGGTTCATTGTGCAACTTTTTCTTCCACACTTTTCCCTTCCGCTCAACCTTTTATATACATGTTGCATCACAGCTTCTTTAGCAATGAATATATGTGCTTTACCTTCCTTGTGAAGGGGGTCAGTGATTTGTCTTCTGTTTAACTGTCAGGGATCATTTTGCAGGAGTCCGCAGCAACCTTGTTCTAGGATATGTTTTAGAATCTGCATGAACGATATGAGCACTGTCTACAGCGAGGCGGTGTACAATTCGAACAGTTATAGTACGCCTACTGGGTAAAATCAAGATATCAACATGCTATATATATATATATATATATATATATATATATATATATATATATGTGTGTATGTATGTATGTATGTATGTATGTATATATATATATATATATATATATATATATATATATATATATATAGATATATATATATCTATATATATATATATATATATATATATATATATATATATATATATATATATATGTAGTATGATATGCATATATATATATATATGTATGTATGTGTGTATATATATATATATATATATATATATATATATATATATATATATATATATATATATATAACTGATATATATATATTATATATATATAAGATATATATAATTGTGTGGTGTGTGTGTGTGTGTGTGTGTTGTGTTTGTGTTGTTAATCTTATTTACATTTTGTTATATATACTTATGGCATTTGGCAGACACTCTCACCTGTGGGTCAGACTGATTGTAAGCAGTAAATCCAGATGTAAGTTCAGAGGTTCAGATGGAGGACAGGGCATTTAATTCTGCATTAGCTAAACTGCTTGGCTCACGATCTAAACAAAGGCTCAGTAAAAACTGCAGATTCTATTCTCTGATTTGTTTACAGCAGTTAATTGATAAATGCAGGAGTAGACTTTAGGGACAGTTGGTAGATTGTGTATTTTGTCAGCTTACACATTTGAAAGAAGTTCATGTATATAGAGTGGAGATACGCCTATGGTTATACATGATATAATAAAAGCCTTGTCAGAATGCAACACTGTGACAAACCTGTAACCTATTGAGATTTCTCACACAAAAATATCACTGTCTGGTATTTTCATATCAATTCATGATATTTTTCATGCTCATTCATTTCATGCTCATGCGGACATAATTGTGGGTGGTGAAATAATGAAAATTTCTTCCTCGTAAACAATCGCAAAAGGATTATTAACATGTTCAATATGTTAATAAAAATACATAAAATACATGTTTTCGTTTTGCACCCACTCGTAAGCATGTACCTTCTGTACTAATATAAGTATTTAAAACACTTACAATGGAAGAACTGTGTCATTGTATACAAATGATTCACAACTACTTTTCTATTTTAAAAACAAAGGTTTTACGGAGAAAAAAAAAAAAAAAAAAAATATATATATATATATATATATATATATATATATATATATATATATTTTTCCCCTTTTGGTCAGGGCGAGAGAGATATTGGGTCATTTGGCAGAAGCGATTTCTTTAAGAATACACGAAAAGCCTGGCTCGCTCTCAAGTTTAATTAAAATTCAGCCGTGCAATGTGATGTGTCTGTATTTTCCCTCGATCTTACTGGACTTCATTATTTTAGCGAACCATCAAATGATCTCACTGCAGTATCGCACTGTTTGTTCATTCAACTCATTCAAGTCTTCTCAGCAGACAGTGCAGGCTGCATGAAAAATTTTCCTCTGAAGCTCCCCGATAGACACCCAGTCAAGCTTTTGCTTTCC
>JACRUU010000020.1:2418051-2480551 GCA_030449085.1 Kryptopterus vitreolus
TGAATAAATGGAAATTGATATAAGGAAGTGATTTGGATAGAGCTCAGTGTGTGTCATTGTGCTATTATGTGAGAGCAAATGAAAGAAAGTTTCAGTGATGTGTTTTATGTGTTGTGCTTCGAGTCGGGCATTATATTGTTTGTGTGAGTTTGTGGCAATAGTGCCGGAGAAAGCACTACTATTGCTGCCTGTCTTTTTTTTTCCCCCGCTTTGTTCTGTGATTTTTATCTCTCTGAGAGGCTGGAAAACAAAGCTTCAAACAAGAGGATAGGGAGAAATGCTCGTGTGGAAGGGCGTGTGTGTATGTGTGTATACTGTACACACATACACACTGTACAATACTGTATTCTGTACAATACCTGCATTTTAATACATTAATCTACATGAATCTTTTATATGCGTTTACTGCAGTATATCATTATTTAGCACTAATCTGATACCAGGTCTTATTTTTACACAATGTCTTATATAGCCTAAATAAAATAAAAGAGGAGAATGTATAACCAGAGGCACGGTGGCGTAGTGGTTAGCACATTCGCCTCACACCGCCAGGATCCGGGTTCGATTCCCGTCTCGGTCATGTGTGTGTGGAGTTTGCATGTTCTCCCCGTGCCTCAAGGAGGTTTTTCTCCGGTTTCCCCCGGTCCAAAATCATGCACAGTAGGTTGATTGGCACCTTGGAAAATTGTCCCTAGTATATGAATGTGTGTGTGTGTGTGTGAGTGTGTGTGTGTGCCCTGCGATGGGTTGGCATTCCATCCAGGGTGTATCCTGCCTTAATGCCCATAGACACCTGAGATAGGCACAGACTCCCCGTGACCCGAGTGAACATCGGATAAAGCGGTAGAAGATGAATGAATGAATGAATGTATAACCAAGTGAAGAAAAACGCTGGCAGGTAAAGAAAAACACAAATCCCTGGATACAGGCCATGGAAAGGTAATGCACAATGATGTACACTAGTACGCAATGCCGAGAGACAATTTAGTTCAACGTGGCCAAACGGCACTATATATTCAGATCCAGGTGTCATCATGCGCACAACTGACCTTTTCTCTCAGTTTGGTTCTTTATTGTCACATTACACATATATACCACCTCCACAACATGTATCTACAAACCATCAACCTTCAGTTTGAAAGAAGAATCATAACTGGGCCTTTACTACACTTTCTTTCTTTTGGTGTGCTGATGTTTAAAGACACTTACTTTTAGTAAACTCACTGCACAGACAACAGTTCTCCTCTCACCTCCAGGGTCCGGGTTCGATTCCCGTCTCGGCCATGTGTGTGGAGTTTGTGCATGTTCTCCCCATGCCTCAGGGTTTTTTTTCCTCCGGGTTCTCCGGTTTCCTCCCGGTTAAAAAAACATGCACGGTAGGTTGATTGGCACCTTGGAAAATTGTCCCTAGTGTACGAATGCGTGTGTGTGTGTCCTGCGATGGGTTGGCATTCCGTCCAGGGTGTATCCTGCCTTAATGCCCATAGATGCCTGAGATAGGCACAGGTTCCCCTTGACCCGAAGGAAGATCGGATATAGTGGTAGAAGATAAATGAATGAATGAATGAAATTCTTAATTATTTTAATAAGGACTCATTATTCAGGTGAAAGAGTGTTATTAAGTATAACAAATTCAGGCTAATTAGGTGCTTACAGTCACTGGGTGCCTATAGGCTACACTAAGCAGCTGACTGAGGATCTGAAAATAGTTATTCAAAGTATAAACGAATCCGAAATAGCGTGTAAAATGGGGGAGGGGGGGGGGTGTTGTTCTAAGATATCTATCGTACATGGTTTTATGCTGCATTCTCCTGGACTTGAGTTTGATAAAGTTTAATAAAAAACACCAAATCATATTCGGCTAATTATACTAAATCTTCCGTAATCAGTATCAGTGCCTTCTTTTGCTTAAACCCAGCCAATAGTAAGTGATTTTAAAAGCCATCCCCCAGAGCTATAAAATACAAACAACAATTAAAAGAACTTATCAAAGTGATGCTTCTGGGAATAATTGATTTCCCAGATATTGATTGACTAGAAGAGTTATAGACTACAGGCATGTTATAGGCATCTGACTTACTAATGATCAGGGAAATCCCAACTTGCACAGCCATGGATTTTTACAACAGGCACTTATCATAAAGGTCAAAGTGGCACAGCCATGAGTACGCCATGAAAATCTATTCACATTTCTGTGATTTATAAGGAGCTTTTTTAAAGGCAACTTATCAGACATGTGTGGAAATGGTTTAGGCTCTAGTAATGCGTATAAAAACTGCATTATATTTCAATTACAAAGATTGCTTGAAAATGTATAGATTATTTGGATTACGTACAAATGAATTTGCTGTGGTAAAACATTTTAATGCAACAAAAATGAACTCATGGGGGAGGGGTATGTCGTTACCTTTCAGATGATTCACGGTACATTTAATTAAATCAAATCAATATAATGATAATGGCAAATTTGTTAATGTGGTTCTTCTGTGCTCTTATTTAAATTATATCTCTATATATGTATATCTATATCTATATCTATATATATTATATATCTATATAATATATATATATATTATATATATATATATACTATATATATAGTCTGTGTCTATCTCAGGCGTCTATGGGGGCATTAAGGCAGGATACACCCTGGTTGGAATGCCAACCCATCACAGCAAGGGCACACACACTCACATTCACATTCACACACACATTCACATACATTCATACACTAGGGACAATTTTCCAAGGTGCCAATCAACCTACCGCGCATGTTTTTTGGACCGGGAGGAAACCGGAGAACCCGAAGAGAAAACCCCCTGAGGCACGGGAGAGAATATATATATATATATATATATATATATATATATATATATATATATATATATATATATATATATATATATATATATATATATATATATATATATATATATATATTGAACGACTTTGTACATTTTAATTAAAGAATATCTATCTGTAAGCGAGAACATTTCTCTATTATTACCCAAAATATAGGCACAATAGTACATTATTAAAATTTAAATATCAAATTGACTGCAAACACAAACAATGTAATTCAAGATCGCTCTATGAAAAGGTATCCGAATCCCGTTTGCCTAAATGGTCTAAAAGCTTATCTACAATGTGTACACATCTTTTTCAAGGCTTCCCTCGAGGCTTTCACAGAGAAAGCTTAAGAAATGTGAGTGAGGTTTAGGGGGGCAAAAAAAAAAAAAAAAAAAAAAAAA
The DNA here is from genome assembly GCA_030449085.1 of Kryptopterus vitreolus. Taxonomy (NCBI): domain Eukaryota; kingdom Metazoa; phylum Chordata; class Actinopteri; order Siluriformes; family Siluridae; genus Kryptopterus; species Kryptopterus vitreolus. The sequence goes on from JACRUU010000020.1 coordinate 2,421,303, forward strand.
AAATAACCTTGCATGAAAAGAATCTTAAATCCAGCAGTATTCCAACCTTAATAACATGGGTGACATTTGGAAGTAGAAAAGGATATTAAAGTTCAAAGGAAATTAGCTGTATTCATCTATTCACCCAAAAAGAAAAAAGACTAAGCAGCTAAGAAATTTAATTTGAGGTGACGCTTAATACATGTATACTGTTTGTGATGAGTATACTTACAACAGAGAAACTTATATTCGTCTTTTCCTGCTACACGTAGTGCCAGATCAAGCGCCCTAATTAAAAGGGCTGTTGTTTTATTTTCTGTACAATTTATATGTAGGGGCACGGTGGCTTAGCGGTTAGCACGTTCACCTCACACCGCCAGGGTTCGGATTCGATTCCCTTCTTGGCCATGTGTGTAGAGTTTGCATGTTCTCCCAGTGTCTCAGGGGGTTTTTCTTACTCTCTTTTTTCTTTCCTGGTTCTCCTGTTCTCCGTTTCCACAAACTCGTCCCGGTAAGTTCTTTTCACGGTCTTTTTGAAAACCGGTGACCAAGGTAGGACATTGGGTTCAGGTGGAATTGGCACGGTTGGATTCAACCTGGGGTGGAAAAACCTCCCGGTCAAAAAGTTATGCACGGGAATAGTGTTGATGTGGCACCTTGGAAAATTGTCCCTAGTGTGAGTGTGTGAATGAATGTGTGTGTGTGTGTGTGTGTGTGTCTGTGTGTGTGTGTGTGTCCTGTGATGGGTTGGCATGCCATCCAGTGTGTATCCTGCCTTAATGCCCATAGACGCCTGAGATAGGCACAGACTCCCCGTGACCCGAGGGAAGATCGGATATAGCGGTAGAAGATGAATGAATGAATGAATTTATATGCGAAAATAGCAATTTGAGCAAAATCCAACCAGCCAAACTAGCAAAACAATTCACATTTTCCAAGATGAGAGTAAACTCTCAGTTAAATGGTTGTCTTCTTGCTTGAATGATAATATTAAATTGCACAGTTGATGTATAATTGCTTATTTTTTTATAAGATACTTTGATTTTATGTTACATATTTAAAATAGTTAATACGGTTCTAAGTAAGCGTGGTCCGTGTTTCTCTTCCTGAGACTGTAGCTATAAGGAAAAAGTTGGTGTGCAGAATTTCCAATCATAACACAGCTATGAGTTTATGATGAAGATATTTGGATTCAGAGGGAGTTCTTTTTTCGAAGGTAACAGAAAGTAATCAGCTTCCCTCGACCTCGGTGTTATCCGGAGACCAAGCTGCACCATCGCACGGTCGATGTGGGCCGTGATTACTCTGCTTTGCATCCTCCTCTCCTTTCTTCCTTTGTAGGAATGCGCATCTTTCTTTGTTTGAGGGGCAACGCTGCTTTCAGATACACGCCACTGTAGCATTGAACTTCAGGATGTTTTCCTAACTGCGCTTTACTGTGGGATTCGGAACATTCATTCATTCAATCATTCATTCATCTTCTACCGCTTTATCCGATCTTCCCTCGGGAGGATGGGATCCGATCTTCCCACGGCGAGCCTGTGCCTATATCAGGCGTCTATGTGCATTAAAGCAGGATACACCCTGGATGGAATGCCAACCCATCGCAGGACACACATACACACATTCATACACTAGGGACAATTTTCCAAGGTGCCAATCAACCTACCGTGCATGTTATTGGACCGGGAGGAAACCGGAGAACCCGGAGAAAAAAAAAAAAAGAGAAAGAAGGGGAGGAAAAAAAAATCCCGCGAGGCACGGGGAGAACATGCAAACTCCACACACACACAGGGTCGAGACGGGAATCGAACCCGGACCCTGGCGGTGTGAGGCGAACGTGCTAAGGGATTCGGCACAAATGTATTCTAAACTATATTTTGCTTCAAATTTAGTAAATAATAGAAAAGAGTCCAACACTTTATACGGTTTATAAAAGCAACACATTGTGTGGTGCTGTAGTGAAGGGTGATTTCATCATAACTATATTCATTCATTCATCTTCTACCGCTTTATCCGATCTTCCCTCGGGTCACGGGGAGCCTGTGCCTATCTCAGGCATCTATGGGCATTAAGGCAGGATACACCCTGGATGGAATGCCAACCCATCGCAGGGCACACACACACATTCACACACGCATTCATACACTAGGGACAATTTTTCCAAGGTGCCAATCAACCTACCTTGCATGTTTTTGGACCGGGGGGAAACCGGAGAACCCGGAGAAAAACCCCCTGAGGCACGGGGAGAACATGCACAAACTCCACACACACATGACCGAGACGGGAATCGAACCCGGATCCTGGCGGTGTGAGGCGAACGTGCTAACCACTACGCCACCGTGCCCATCATAACTATATATTATTTTTAATATAGCAAAATAGAACAAAGTAAAAAAAAAAATAAATAAAAAATGCACCGGATACCAGATTTGTTTATGGCGATTGTGTTTGGGGGCGTAATTGTGCAAAATATTTGACAATGCTTCCCTTTTGCTTTCAGAGAACAATTTATCAGATGTACAATTTATCAACAATTTATCAGATGTACTTATTGAGTTGATAAAGTATTGATAGAGTGAGTAAAAATTCTCCCTGTACACTTTCACTTAAGTAAAAGTATTTGCCTTCGAAGTACTATGATTTACTATCGCTATTCTGTTCCTATTGTCATTTTTGTCAGAAGGCTTTTTGCATAATCAACTCAGTTTATGTATAAAGTCTCTAATCGTATATTTACCATAACAATCTTAAACAAGCGCTTAATGCTCACGTGTATGTTGGTGATGATTAGAACCCACCAATCGGCAATCAAAACAAGTTTAAAACAGAGAGCGCTGTGCCCTGATTGGTCGCTTGCTGTTTTTAACACACTCGTAAATAAAAGTGAACGACTGATTTCATGAAATGAAATAAAATATATGGAAAATCAATTTAAACACGATGACAAATTATATTTAATTTACTGTCCACTACTGAAATAATAGTACAATTGTAACCAATCTTAATAAAATGATCCTATGTTGTCTTTAAGTTGCCTGATGTGTCTTATATCACATGACAATGACATTCATTCATTCATTCATCTTCTAATGCTATATCCGATCTTCCCTCGGGTCACGGGGAGTCTGTGTCTATCTCAGGTGTCTATGGGCATTAAGGCAGGATACACCCTGGATGGAATGCCAAGCCATCGCAGGACACACACACACATTCATACACTAGGGACAATTTTCCAAGGTGCCAATCAACCTACCGTGCATGTTTTTGTACCGGGGAGGAAACCGGAGAACCCGGAGAAAAACCCCCTGAGGCACGGGGAGAACATGCACAAACTCCACACACACATGACCGAGACGGGAATCGAACCCGGACCCTGGCGGTGTGAGGCGAACGTGCTAACCACTAAGCCACCGTGCCCCATGACAATGACACATTCAGAACAAATATTGCTTTGAATATTCCATTTAGTGAAAGTAGGTATATTCTTAGCGTACCTGTATTTGTCATTGCAAACGTTGCATTGTATATTGTATTCTTCCTCATGAATAAAATGACACAAAAAGGTATGTAAAAAAAAACAACAACCACCTGAAAAAAAAAAAAGATTAGACAGTTTTCGATACACAGAAAACTAAAGAAGAAAAGTTTAGCGCCTTTATTCGCCATGTTTCTTATATACTGTAGTTGAACATCTGTAAATGGGTTTGAATGATGGCCGCTTATGGTACCTGTGATTGTCTCCACATCAGATACAGCAAATGCTTACTTATGAAGTTTCGGAAAGACACTCACAGATGCCACGGGACACTTTCAGAGTGGAAAATGCAGACAAGATGCTGTTGAGATACACATTAAGCTACAGCTCACAGACATTATCTTATGCCATATCCACCATCTGTTAAGCAAATAGCCGTTCAAGTCGTCTCTGTTTCAAATTTCTGGCCACATTATTTGCCAACACCCTCCCTCTCCTACTTCTTTTTTTTCCACTATTCATTTTTTTACACGATTTTTCTTCCTTCTAGGATAGTTTTTCCCTTGACTCGTGTCATTGCTCTTCTCACACACCTTCTTCTGTTCTCCTCAGGGCACATTTTCTGTGTTCTCCAGCCTTTTTTCCCCCCGTTTTCCCCATTTTTCCTTTTGTATTTTTGATATTTATATATATATTTTTTACAAAGGTAGCATTTTAACATTTAATATTTTGTGTTGTTTTAGCTTGAGTCAGATCTCACTTTGGTGGTAGCAGGCCCTTTCAGAAATAATGGATGGATGGATATCGACCTGATTGTGTTCTGATTGCCGTTGTAGTAGGGGAGAGTGGCGCTGTCACCTCTTGTTTCATGCTTGAATGCACTGTGGCACAGAGTCAGCAGTAAGCTTCGGAGCTGGCCAAGTCCAAAAAGGAAAAAAACAAAACAGTATTTTCTCAATCTGTACTAGATTTCTATTCTAGAAAATTATATATATATATATATATATATATATATATATATATATATATATATATATATATATATATATATATATATATATATATATATATAATTTAGACTGTTCCTTCCCTAATACCTGTGAACATAAAGATGCATTTTGCTAAGCAAGCTGAAAAGAAAAAGCAGCATAAATTATACATATGCTATAATCCTAGAAGAAGGCAAGGACAGTGCAAAGGGCAAAAGGATTACTATGAAAGAGGAGCAGCAAGAACATGTATTGTAGTTTTCCCCATTATACAGGGAGGTGGTGGCTTAGTGGTAAGGCGTTGGCCTCTGGACCAGAAGATCGCAGGTTCAAGCCCCCCAACCACCAACTACCACTAGTGGACCAGAAGGTCGCAGGTTCAAACCCCCAACCACCAAGCTATCACTAGTGGACCAGAAGGTCGCAGGTTCAAACCCCCCAACCACCAAGCTATCACTAGTGGACCAGAAGATCACAGGTTCAAATCCCACCACCACCACAAGCTGCCACTTAACCCTCAATTGTTCAGTTGTAAGTCGCTCTTGGACAAGGGTGTCTGACAAATGCTGTAAATGTAAATATAGGGAACACAAACCAAAGAGGCATGCAGGATGACTGTAGCACAAATATGCATTTTTTTTAATGGAAGTCGGAGATTTTATACACGAGACCATTCCAACAAGAGTATTTGAAAGCCTTCGGGAGAAATAAGATTACAGCAGGGCGTATGATTTTTTTCGATGTGATTTTGCTGCCGCAGACCAAATTGCACATCATTAGAGAATTCTTTGGTCACTAGTTGAGAACAGGGGTCTTAGAATGCATAATGCAGCATGCTCACTGAAGGCCAATTTAGTGCCATTGTGACCAAAAACAGCTGACTACCAATTTCCAGCAGTGGCAGAAATTAAATATTAAAATCTCATATTTTGACTTCTGCTATGTTGTTCATTTGAAGTCATCAGTGGGCATAGAATTATGCAAAACACGTGGGACAGGTACAATAACATTTTAAATAAATAAATAAATAAACAAACAAACAAATACATAAATAAATAAATAAATAAATAAAACTAAGTTTTAATCTCACTTTGAACAAAGTTTATATTAATAGGAATATATGTATATATATATATGATATGTGTGTGATGATGTGGTGTGGTGTGTGTGTGTGTGTGTGTGTGTGTGTGTGTGTGTGTGTGTGTGTGTGTGTGTGTGTGTGTGTGTGTGTGTGTGTGTGTGTGTGTGTGTGTGTGAGATTAGTGATGTTTTTATTTTATAGTATATACAGTTTTTATATGTTGTATATATATATATATATATATATATATATATATATATATATATATATATATATATATATATATATATAGTAGGTTATTCCATTAATCCATTGATTAATTGAGTAATCGGATAAGAAACACTTTTTCTATATAAGAGTGCAATACTAAATAAGCAAGGTCTCTTAAAATGAACAAATAAACTGTTTTTCTTTTCACGTCATTTTGCAGCCAAGAATATCGGTGAAGAATAAATTAAACCCATTTAGTGTATTTAATTGGTATTAAAATAATCATTTATTTAAATAATTAAAATCATTAAAATTCAAATACAGTGCATTCAAAAGCTCTTCCACAGTGACCGCGTAGAGTAATTCAGTTGTAATTAAAGTACTTGTTTAGTTAAATAATAGATAAATCTAGGGAGAATAAGAAAAAGCACAAGTTCCAGCAGTGTTCCATTTCATCCTGAAATATTCACGATCATGATCTGTTATAATATCAGATAAGGATAGTTCGGATCCAATGCAGAGCAAGTGCAGGTACCGGCGCTGAGCAGGGAGGCGAGTAGGTGATCCGGAGTTCACGGAGTGCATGGTGGCAGACCCGGAAGTGGGAGCGTGAGGTCCGCGGTCAGAGACAATATTTCTAGGGTGGCCATGGAGGCGGCCTCCCTAGAGGACTAGGACTAGCAGGGCAGTGTCTTTAGCGGACGGTTGCTTGGGTAGGGCGATGAAGTGGCCCATCTTAGAGAATCTATCGATGAGCGCCATGACCACAGTGTTGCCATTTGAAGTGGATAGCCCAGTTACAAAATCCATGGCGATGTGAGACCATGGGCGTTTAGGAACGGGAAGTAGCCCCTGGGGGCGTCCGCGAGGATTCTTATGTTGGGTGCAGTCAGGGCAGGCTGCAACAAAGTCCTGAGAGTGTTTGACCATGGAGGGCCACCAGAAGCATGCTTTGACAAGGGACAAGGTGCGAGGTTGACCGGGGTGACAGAAAAACAGGGAGTCATGGCACCATTGGAGGACGTCGGAACGGAGTCCCTCAGCAACGAACAGGCAGCCGGCGGGGCAACCTTTGGGAATGGGGGACCCGTCATGGGCATTCTTGACCCGCTCTTCTAACCCGAGGCTGAGGGTGAGAAAAGCCACCGATTTGGGGAGGATGGTCTTGGGGCATGGTTCCTCTTCCTCAGGGACATGAACTCTTGATAGGGCATCAGGTTTGGTGTTACGGCTCCCAGGCCGGTACGAGAGGGTGAACTGGAAATGGCCAAAGAAGGTCCATCTGGACCAGAAACGGGACCTCAGCTCTTTCCAACCAGTGGCACCAGTGGTCAACCTCGACTACGAATGAGGATAGAGGCCTCGTTGAGACGCCGTTTGAGCTCAGAAAAAGCCCCCTTAGCTTCCGGATAGTGAAGGAATGGGCGGAGGGTCGAACCAGAGCGAGGGAGTGTGCCGAGCCGAGATCTTGAGAGCAGGAAAGCCAGACGCGCTGGTCAGAGAACGGGTAACACGGGTCGAGAATGGCTTGAGAGTGTTCAGCGTGAGCCTTGAAGACAATCTGGCAGAGCTCCTAGGGCTTGGGCACCCTTATAAGGCTTAGGTGGATGATTGCCACTTTTGCGTAGCGAGTTCCATGTGGGCGGTTCCTCTGAAATGACAGAAGTGTTCAAGCAAGCTGACATATAAACTTACAGGGATCATAACACAAATGTGGACTTTTGGATTATGTTTGCGGACTGTGAACATATACTTGCCTGTGAACATATGCCTTTATACTGCTATTATTTAAATACAGCGTGTTCAAAAAGTCCCTGTAGAGCAATGTAAAACAAGGGGCACGGTGGCTTAGTGGTTAGCACGTTCGCCTCACACCGCCAGGGTCCGGGTTCGATTCTTGTCTTAACCATGTGTGTGTGGAGTTTGCATTTTCTCCCCTTGTCTCAGGGGGTTTTTTCTCCGGGTTCTCCAGTTTCCTCCCCGGTCCAAAAACATGCACAGGTAGGTTGATTGGCACCTTGGAAAATTGTCCCTAGTGTATGAATGTGTGTGTAAATGTGTGTGTGGTGTGTGTGTGTGTGTGTGTGTGTGTGTGTCCTGTGATGGGTTGGCATTCCATCCAGGGTGTATCCTACCTTAATGCCCATAGTCGCCTGAGATAGACACAGACTCCCCGTGACCCGAGGGAAGATCGGATAAAGCGGTAGAAGATGAATGAATGAATGAATGAATGTAAAACATTTAATAAATATGGATTAATCAATAAACGGACAATACACAATCTATGTGTTCTCAGTAATTAAACTACTTGTTTAACTAATTAAATTATTCTCACAGATGTATTTATTAAATCTTGCACAGTATAGTGATCGAAATTTTCCACTATCTGCTCTAAACGCCATTGCAGAGGGACTTTTTGCACACACTGTACATAAATAATATCGGTGTAAATGCTTACAGTTGATGCCTGATTGATACGGATCACGACTCTCAGTTGGTTTTTAATGATCACAGAGTGACCATAATAATCAGTCAACAACAGCGGCTAACGGAGGAGCAGTAGAACTTTAACTTTAGTAGAACTTTTCTTGTGGAAAATAAATGCCAATCAAATCATTTGTCTCCTCCCCCTTTATTGCTGATCTGGAAAAAATCATCCGATAAGTGATTCCAAACCGGTAATGTGATCCGTGAAGGTTTTTTTTTTTCATAGCAACGCTGATAAATACATTCATTCATTCATCTTCTACCGCTATATCCGATCTTCCCTCGGGTCACGGGGAGTCTGTGCCTATCTCAGGCGTCTATGGGCATTAAGGCACATTCACACACACATTCATACACTAGGGACAATTTTCCAAGGTGCCAATCAACCTACCGTGCATGTTTTTGGACCGGGGGAGGAAACTGGAGAACCCGGAGAAAAAACCCCTTAGGCACAGGGAGAACATGCACAAACTCCACACACACATGGCCGAGACGGGAATCGAACCCAGACCCTGGCGGTGTGTGGCGAACGTGCTAACCACTAAGCCACTGTGCCCCACGCTGATAAATACAAATATAAAAAAAAATCTGTGTAAAATTAATTTATAAACGTTAACCACACTGTGTTTTCTTTCTGTTTTATTTTGAGGTTTGATCCAAAACTTCCCTACACTTTTTCATTCTTCAGCCTCGTCTGTTACCTGTCTACAGCACTCCAAGTTTGACCCATCAGTAACAATGGGCCGTGGGAAATGCAGATGCGTTTTTTACTTAAATGAGGCACATTAATTTGTCTCAATGAAGTTTTGTAAATGAATTATTCGAGTTACTTGAGGAATCATTACAGCCCTAATATATATTACCGTTAATTGCCGGTTTGCTATAGAATTCAGTCAATATTCATTAAAGATCCGTTTCATACAGTAAACGACTGCAGTGTGTTTTCACAAAACCCAAAAATCCATGTTTGTTTCATGACCCCTGAAAATGTGCAACGGCTCACGGTTGCTAGAATACTGCTGGAGTTTTGTCTTATGGTTTGATTTCTCTGACATCAACTGAAGTGCATTAAACAAACAGTTGTGAAACTAACGTATGTAGTGAATTGGCTCATTTAGGGGTAAGTAAATATCCATGTGTAATTATAACAGGTTATAATTCATTATAAATATTTAGATTGGATCTGAGAACTAACTGCAGTGGAATGAATAATATAATTATGTAATGAATGATGCAATTACTTAATCGTTGTTTTATTTCATGAAATGAAACTGTTATTTCTTTATTTAATCAGACATATATTCACTTGTGAATATGTGGTATTTAATAAATGTGACTACACGTAACACTGAACCAAATTAAGACAAATCATGCATAGAGAGAGAGAGAGAGAGAGAGAGAGAGAGAGAGAGAGAGAGAGAGAGAAAGTAAGGAAATGAAAAAAAAAAGAAAAGAGAGTGAGAGAGAGGGTACATTTGATTAAAATCAAGTTGGAGCAATCAACGAGTCAAAATGGACCAAAATGGGGAGATGAAGATGACAGGTTCAAATCCCACCACTACCACCACCACCAAGCTGCCACTTGTGGGCCCTTGAGCAAGGCCCTTAACCCTCAGCTGCTCACTTGTAAGTTGCTCTGGATAAGGGTGTCTGCCAAATGTATCTGAAATGTAAATGGCCTTAATAAAAGAGCTTAAACTTAACCACACATCTAGATTGTTGGTAAACGGTTGCTTGCATTGGTTTTGTTGCTGAAGAAAAGGAGATTTGTGTTGAGTTCTTGGGAGTTAGTTGGAAGCTCCGTCAGGTCCTTGAAGGTTAAATATATGGGAAAGTCTAAAAGGGTTTGAGTCCCGTCTCAGAAGTATGTGATCGGTTTGAGTTCAGGACTTTTACTGGTATTAATGGTTTCATCTTTAGTGGAATGTCCAATATGAGACATGAAACTTTTAGTGGGAAAAAGCTTTTGTCTGAGTTCATGGCCTATTTCCATGTTTATGGCTGGTCTGGAGACCTGATAACATTGTGTGTGTGTGTGTGTGTGTGTGTGTGAGAGATGTGGATTATCCGTTCCCAACAACCTGTAGACTATGAGGTCCAGTCTTGAAGGGGTGGGGGGGGGGGGGGGGGTATGTTGCCGGGGACATGAACCCAACTTATCAGCAAATGATCCTATGTAGACGCTACACGTATCTGTTTGTTGTTTCTTTCTTTTTCTTAAACAGTTTTTTTTTGCTATAAAATTCAAAGTCCTTTATAAAGCTTAGGATAGGCTTTAATTACTCTGTACATCCCTAAGGAACCTTTTTATTAACAGTACATGAATGATTAGAAAAACGTATTATGGCACAATAAGCCAAGCACTTTTATTGCCCCGTGAACTGTTAAAGAAGTCTTAGTCCTTCCTATTGCTCTTGTGTTGTGGCAATTGTGACACCAAATTTACCCTTTGGGATTAAGTACTTTCTACTCTGCATTTAATGGAAAAAAAAACATTCATTTCTTGCATTTTCCTCGAAACCTACCCGGAGCCGCACATCCAAGCAGCTCTTTTTCTGAGATACTGAAGCCTTTGTGAAGAAAACTGTCCAATTTGAATTCTTTCCACCATTAGTGCCTCTGCCATGTCATTAGCATACTGAAATCACTCTCACTTTGCATTTCGGCAGAAAGTGGTTTCTAAGTTTCAGCTAGCTGCCTTGAAGACTAATGTTTTACAGTTAATTCTCGCTCTTGGTAACCACGAGGAAGCGATTTTTAATTATTATTCATTGAATGAAGACGGTTATTTTGCGCGTTGTACTTTTGGCGTAGTGGGTGACAACAACTCAACGACACGGCAGCAAACTAGGATTATATGATTATATTTACCATTTAATGCTACTGTACATCCATATACATGCATCATGCATATACAGTATATATACATATAAGGCACGGTGGCTTAGTGGTTAGCACGTTCGCCTCACACCGCCAGGGCCCGGGTTCGATTCCTGGCTCGGCCATGTGTGTGTGGAGTTTGCATGTTCTCCCCGTGCCTCAAGGGATTTTCCCCCGGTTCTCCGGTTTCCTCCCCGGTCCAAAAACATGCACGGTAGGTTGATTGGCACCTTGGAAAATTGTCCCTAGTATATCAATGTGAGTGTGTGTGTGTGTGTGTGCGATGGTTTGGCATTCTATCCAGGGTGTATCCTGCCTGAATGCCCATAGACGCCTGAGATAGGCACAGGCTCCCCCTGACCCGAGGGAAGATCGGATAAAGTGTTAGAAGATGAATGAATGGATGGGGAATATATATCTATATATATATATATCTATATATATATATATATATATATATATAGATATATATATATATATATATATATTTGATTTAGTTTTGAGCAAAGCAAAGAATGTTATTAGCTCCATTGAATTGAAGCAAAACAATTCTGTATTTATTAATTAGTTATTTTTCAGTTTCGTAACTCTCTATTTGTAAGGCAAAATGAATACAAATGCTTCAGAACTCTACAGAGATTCAGAGGTAACACGGTTTAAATTAAATGGATCGTTTCATCTCGTTTACTGATCATAAGGTCAGTGGTTCAAGCCCCAGCACCACCATGCTGACACTGGTTGGCCCTGGAGCAAAGCACTAAGCCCCCTTTGCTCTGGGCCGCTGACCCCTTGTTCAAATCCCCAACTTCTTTAATAATCTTTGTGCTGTTGTATATTTGGCAAATATAGGCTTCTTCCTGTTCTGGCCATGCGGGCGAAGGCTATGAGAGATCAATTCGAGCTGGAATAGTTGACCCTGACACCAAAAGGGTTTGTTATGCTGTGGAGGGCATTTTGCCAACGTGATTTGTTCTCGCTCGTCCCCATTCGGTAGGAGAGTCACTACAAATCAATAGCAAGTTCTTCTCGCTGATCACCTTTTATCTTGTGCCGAAATATTTCCCTCCTGATTGTAGTGCTCTCTTCTCGGATGATCCCACGCCTCACCATTCACAGGACATAAGAGCTTGCTGAAAGGCCTGAATGAGTATGTAAATCATACTGGCCTTCCCAGTTACCAGATAACAACCTATGGGTGATTTGGGGCTGCAGTGGTACACAGCTCTCTCTTCAACCACTGTGAAAATATCAATCGAGGGAATATCTTGTGGAAAAAAATGTTGCTCATCCCCAGAGTATAGCTGGAAAGACTTGAAGGATCTCTGCCAAGGAGCATTGAGCTGGAATCTCACGTTGGCCCTCCTGTTTGTCACTTGTTGGTACATTCCACAAACATACTTACCATGGGACCATATAAAATTAGCACCTGTAGACAGTTAGTAGCATTTATTTGTCACATATACATTACAGCACAGTGAAAAAGCTTGTTTGGAAGGAGCACAGAGGCTTGGCGATACCAGGGCGAGAACCCCCGACCTTGCGATCAGTAGTCCAGCACCATTGAGCTAACCCCCCTCCCCATTTGGGTTTAGAACTACTATCTATGTATATAAAATTGGTATTTATAACAAGTCGACACTCAGTGAACATAAATCCCCGGCATTTTAAACACATGTGCTTGCGCACCGTCATGTTCACTGACATTTACAAAAACGCCCATGCATGGATAACAGTAATAGTAGATGCAACTCATCGTGGATGGATTGAATATATCATTTGGCAAGATGATCGGAAATACCTATATTTTTCCATAAAATATAGTGAAAAATATGCCGGTGTTTTTTTTTTTTAATGGATGTATATATAGGTGCATTCCTTTTTTTGAATACAATACATTGAAACACTGTGTGATGAGACTACACACAATATTGCATTGCCATTTCTACAAATCCTGTCATTAATTCATTCATTCATCTTCTACCGCTTTATCCGATCTTCCCTCGGGTCACGGGGAGCCTGTGCCTATCTCAGGCGTCTATGGGCATTAAGGCAGGATGCACCCTGGATGGAATGACAACCCATCGCAAGACACACACACACACACACACACACATTCATACACTAGGAACAATTTTCCAAGGTGCCAATCAACCTACCGTGCATGTTTTTGGACCGGGGAGGAAACCGGAGAACCCGGAGAAAAACCCCCTGAGGCACGGAGAGAACATGTACAAACTCCACACACACATGGCCGAGACGGGAATCGAACCCGGACCCTGGCGGTGTGAGGCGAACGTGCTAACCACTAAACCACCGTGCCCCCTCCCAAATCCTGTCAGTATTTGTTTAAAAAAATGCCCTACCTTTCTCCAGCCTCTCTTGAAATATTTCCAGTGGCTAAAAAAAAACTGCAGTGGACACATTAAATCACCCAACGAGTCAATCATCCGTCTTAGAAAAGAGTTTCCTTCTGAAAAACATGTTCTCCCTTCATGCAAAAGCCGCATGAAGCAAATCTTCAGACAAGGTCTCGTCACAATCGATTGTTCAATGTTCCCTCTAACGATGTTCCTTCGCAGCCGGCCTGTTTCATGTTGTTGCGAGCGTTTAAGTCGGTTACTTCTGTCAGTTTTGTGCTTAAATGATTGACGCTCACGGCCTGTGTTCAGTAGAATGGATGACGACGCATGACTTGTCATGTTACGAAGCATGAAGCAGATGCAAATGGAGAGATTTATTTATTTATTTATTTCTTGAACCGTGCACAAGAGAACAACAGCTTTGAACGGGGAGAAAAAAGGAGATACACTCTGTGGTGCAAGCTGAGATTTCAAATACAATGTGATTCAATCTCTAAAGTTGCTGGGGCTGATGTGAGCAGTAGTCTTAGATAATAATCACAGCTGTTTATTTATTTTTTTCACACTTTACCTCTTCTAGCGCCCATCATGTCTTAATTAGGTTTTATTCAGTATTCAGATTGCAGAACTTCAAAGAGATTTGAGGAAAATAAACTTGCTCGTGCCCTGTAGGTTATTAGGACCTTTAAAAGGTTAATAAACTTTCAATAATGATTGCTGCTTGGTGTAAAACTTTTTTTTATATTAAACCCTTGTTACAAACAGGGAAAACAGAAATGCACAACAAACCTGTTGAAGGTAAAAAGGTCCAGATTTAAGGTCGAATCCTTTACATATCAAATCTAATGAAACATATAAAAGCACAACAAATCTATCCATGTCGAGGTAAAGCATTTTTTTTTTTTTTGCAGAGACAAAAAATGACACCTCTTAGCTGCTTCGTCATCATATTGAAAAAAATAAATAAATAAAAAACTCTATGGCCACCAGGAGAAGCGGTAAATGTTTCCAGAGCAGATACATCAGCATCACTTGACTAGTTAACCTATGGATTTTGACAGGATGAAAAATGGGTGCAAAACACATGATGTGAGGCGTCAGGATGAAAAATGCAATATATTGCAAAAGATCCAATATATAGGAAAAAAAATCGAGTCAAATTTGTTTTCAGCATATTAGATTGTGTTGTGTGTGATTGCCCGAAGCAGCTATGAGCCATAGGGGTCTGAATATGTGTACTGAGGTAACATTTTGTTATGTAATGATACGAGCTTATCCTGGAGTATTAGCATTTTTGACAATTACACTAACAAAAATAAAAGTGCGTCAACGAGTATTGCATCATCAGGCTGTCCTCGCTCCGAAACATAATGGCACAATGATAACATTGTTTGTTTTGCAATTATTGTAAACCACTCAGGAATTTAGGAAAATTACAAGCTGAAGTTAATAACTCTTTGTAGCAGTCTGCTCTAATTCACCTAATTCACCTGCTTTCATAAAGCAAAAAGCACTCGTCCCAACATTTCCGAAGCACAGTGATTGGTAATTTTTCTGCACATCATTTTCTTTATTATTTTCGTTTTTATACTTTATATAATATATTTATACTTATAATAGTTGTTATTATCATTCATTTATTCATCTTCTACCGCTATATCCGATCTTCCCTCGGGTCACGGGGAGTCTGTGCCTATCTCAGGCGTCTATGGGCATTAAGGCAGGATACACCCTGGATGGAATGCCAATCCATCACAGAGCACACACACACACTCACACACACATCCATACATTAGGGACAATTTTCCAAAGTGCAAATCAACCTACCATTTGGACCGGGGAGGAAACTGGAGAACCCAGAGAAAAACCCCCTGAGGCACGGGGAGAGCATGCAGACTCCACACACACATGGCCGAGACGGGAATCGAACCCCGACCCTGGATGTGTGAGGCGAACGTGCTAACCACTAAGCCACCGTGCCCCCCTGTTATTATCATAATAATAATTATTAATTTCATTATTATTATTATTATGATCCTTTGATCGAAACACAAAATGTGAATTCGTATACACCTCAAATCAGTTATAAAGGACGCTATAGTGCTATGATTATTGTACCATAGCCTCATTTACATAGGTAGGTTATGCCTTTCAGTCCTTGCTTTTCTTAGTTCTGCTCTCCATCAGCAAAATTTTTAACAAACAAGATTAAAATGAAAAAAGAACATCTTATTGGTTATTTTTCTGGATTATCTAACTCTGTCTTTCTTTTTTTTCCCCCCTCTATTATTGTCTAGACTTCATGAGTCGACAAGGAAGGAAATGGATAATCGAAACACCCAATTTAAAGTAGTTGCTGAGTGATAATGTTGTAATGGTTGTGGTGCTATTGTGTGTATGTGTCTGCCTGTGTGTGTGTGTGTGTGTGTGTGTGTGTGTGTGTGTGTGTGTGTGTGTGTGTGTGTGTGTGTGTGTGTGTGTGTGTGAGCGAGAGAAGAGAGTGTGGACTTTTCAGACCTGCTGTCTTACACGGGCACATAGTGATTTTTGCACTCGTGCAATTTTCAGTGTGTTTATGGGCTTTTAGTTGCCGGTTGCAAACACTCTCAGTGTCTCAGACTGCATATATATCGTAGACATGCTGTATAGTAAAGAGATGTCAAATTAAAAACACCAACAAATGGCGCCATTTACTATTTTTAAACTTGCACTTTAGTGTATTGAGACACAGCCTGTGTTTGGGCACAAAGGCAAAGTTAGGTTTAATTATTTGCAGAGCTCAGAATACAGTATCAGACGAAGGTAAAAGCCACCGTGTCTCATATATAGCTGCTTTATTTTATAAAACTTCAAATCAAATATGAGAAAGTTTATTGAGGGGGCATGGTGGATTAGTGGTTAGCACGTTCGCCTCACAACGCCAGGGTCCCGGTTCAATTCCCGTCTCGGCCATGTGTGTGTGGAGTTTGTGCATGTTCTCCCCGTGCCTCAGGGGGTTTTTCTCCGGGTTCTCCGGTTTCCTCCCCGGTCCAAAAACATTCACGGTAGGTTGATTGGCACCTTGGAAAAAAATTGTCCCTAGTGTGAATGTGTTTGTGTGTGTGTGTGTGTGTGTGTGTGTGTGTGTGTGTGTGTGTCCCTGCGATGGGTTGGCATTCCATCCAGGGTGTATCCTGCCTTAATGCCCATAGACGCCTGAGATAGGCACAGACTCCCCGTGACCCGAGGGAAGGTCGGATAAAGCGGTAGAAGATGAATGAATGGATGAATGAACAAAGTTATTGAGCTTCAAAGAAGGTGATTAAGGAGTTTAAATGTAGAATAACGTTTTCAGCAGAATTATTGTACAACTGTTTTGAAATGCACAGGTGCAATCGTGGTCCACAATGCATCAAAAATGTCAACAAGGACATTGAAATTAAGGGGTTTAGCAATATAAAGTCTAACATGTCAGATTTTGAATACCCGGCATTAATTGTTCGGTATGAGCAGTGTAACATATAAAAGATTACTCCAGGATCCCTTTTTTTGGAATGATCCACAGTGACCTATTTCAACTTAAAAAAAAGGGGGGGGGGAGTGGTTTCACAATACAGACATATTGAGTTCTTGTTAAAAACTTCCTCCCACTCAGATTTCACTCTAAGGAGAAGTAAGGAAGGATGGAGGAAGTAGTCAAGCAAATGAGCAAGACGAATGTCAGTGAGAAATGAAAGCGGAGGAGAGAGGGAGGATTGATACTGGGGAGTTTACTAATGAGTTACAGGTTCAATGCGTGTGCTTTACTCCGAGGAGATTGGCCCTGTGATAAATGGCTCAATTCGAATCGCTTCAATTAGAGAGAAAAACTTCTGCATACTGATACAGGGGTGAAAAAGCAAGAGAACACGCCCCCCCATCCCAAAGAATGCGATGCAAGTGCCGCCGTCTTTTCAGCCGGAGAGAAAGATGTACGAGGCAGACTCAGCCTCTTCTCTTTATCTCTTTGAAGAGCTGCGTTATCCTCTTAAAAACACTTCAAACACACCGAAGCAGGTGGGCCTGGCGCGCATTGATTGTGTTCCTCTTGTCTGTAGCCAGCTGGCATGCTAAAGCGCTTATGTGTCTCCATTACGCGCAAAAACAGTAAGACGGGTCTCTTCAATAACGAGCGATCATCCCTCCATCACCAGCGCTTACATGGTGAATTTTGGGTGAGTTACCTGTAACAAAAACGCTCGGATCATCCGTCCTGGTTGCCGTGTGCATTTCTAATCCGCGTTTTGCGCGCACTTTGTCAAGCAATCTGCAAAGTAGGAGGGAAAGTGTTCTAAAAGCGGGGAAACGATAACTGGATTCCTCTGAATGCATAAATATGATCTTTATTGCAAAGGAGGGAAATGAAGACAAAAGTTGGCAGCGTAGAGCAGTAATACTTCATTATTAAACACGTAAACCATTGTATGGGAATTTGGATTTATTATACACAAGTGTTCAGTAAAGCAAGATTAAAAAACGTAGCCGGAATTTTATCCCAGGCAAACTTCGGATATGCAGATTGGCGTATATACCATGTATTTATGCACCGACTGCCTTATTTTATAAGATAATTCACTAACACTAACTTCATCCCCCCCTCACACACATTCAATTTGTTGTATAGCTACATTACTACCGGTTTATTGTCCTAAAATAATCATTATTTCTACTATTTTCCGTACCATCAGTTGTTAATTGTTAAGGTCCATTACCAAATGGTTTATGTTCCAACCCTGGTTTATAATGGTTGAAGATAAACTCTAGGGCACGGTGGTTTAGTGGTTAGCACGTTCGCCTCACACCGCCAGGGTCCGGGTTCGATTCCCAGCTTGGCCATGTGTGTGTGGAGTTTGCATGTTCTCCCCGTGCCTCAGGAGGTTTTTCTCCGGGTTCTCCGGTTTCCTCCCAGGTCCAAAAACATGCACGGTAGGTTGATTGGCATCTTGGAAAATTGTCCCTAGTGTGTGTGTGTTCCCTGCGATGGGTTGGCATTCCATCCAGGGTGTATCCTGCCGTGATGCCCATAGACGCCTGAGACAGACACAGGCTCCCCATTACCCAAGGGAAGATCGGATAAAGCGGTAGAATATGAATGAATGAATGAATGAATGAATGAAGATAAACTCTGATAAGTGTGTAAATAACAAACTGCACAAGATCAACCCTGACATAAGACACAAAACATTCCATATATACCTTCCATTTCAACAGCCCTTGGGATGAAGTAATCTACACTCAAGACTCAAGCGTAACACACAAATTAATACTCTCAGGAGAAAAATCCCCCAAAGTGCCCCACCCTGCCAAATCCCGATAACCATAAAGAATTTTCTGATGGATTGTAACACTTTTACTGCTCAAAGAAACTCGTTTTATTTCTGTTGACTCCAGAAATATTGGTTTTTAATCAAATCAATCCAAATTTAAATATTAAAACTTAAATATTCATTCATTCATCTTCTACCACTTATATCCGATCTTCACTCGGGTCGGGGGGAACCTGCGCCTATCCCAGACATTGTGGGGCATCAAGGCAGGATACACCCTGTATGGGGTGGCAACCCATCGCAGGGCACACACACACACACACACACACATTAGGGACAATTTTCCAAAGTACCAATCTACCGTGTACGTTTTTGGACCGTTGGGAAACCGGAGAATAAAACTCCTGAGGCACGGGGAGAACATGCAAACTCACATGGCGGAGACGGGAATCGAACCCCGACCCTGGAGGTGTGAAGCCAACATGCCACCGTAAACATTTCAATTTTTTTCTTTTATTTTTGTATAATAAAACATAGATGTCGCCACGAACATATCCATAGAAGCTGGCATGGCGTAAGGAAACCGAACTGAGCTAAACTCTGCAGGGTCTCTGCTCTTCTGGAACTTAGTTTGACCCCCCCTTGGTTTAGATGATGTATTAAGTTTGGGTGGCATCATTAAATCATTGATTAAAAGTGTACAGATGCTACTTTTTATTTTTTATTTTATAGAACAATTCCCCATTACTATGAGTAACAGCTTTACACACTCCCGGTGACGAGACAAATATTCTGTTCTAAAATAAGTTCTTTACTAGTAGCATTTTTCTTTCTGACCATGTGATCCAGTACATCCCAGCAGATCGATGGGATTTAGATCTGATGACTGCGCAGGCCATTCTATTATAGCCAACTGTTTTTTTCTTTTTATTTTTTGTAAATAACACTTTCACAGCCCCATATATGCTTTGAGTCTAAGCTTTCTTGTATGGTGAGGTTTATCCCATTTACCTGCAGTCCAGAAAGAATTGCCTGAAGTATAGAAAGGCAGCCATGTTCAGTTTTCCTTTCACCTGGAATATGTCTCCAACCTTCCTTGCTCCAATACCACCCCAAACCATTAATATATATATATATATATATATATGACTATATATATATATATATATATATATATATATATATATATATATATATATATATATATTCAACAGATAATATATATATATATATATATATATATATCTATATATATATATAGCAATCAAAGCTGTTTGCACACATTTGCTAATTTGCACATTCCTACCTCTGAGTGCTCAAATGTTTACATCATATCACACTATTTATCTTTTACTATGTAGGAACAAATCCTTTTTTTGGACACACTTTGCTGTTTATTCCTAATTAGTTTTTCTACTTCTACCTAATTACTTCTTCTCCTTTTTTCCCCCCCTTTTGTGGTTAGTTTAGAATGATGTACAGTGTCTTGTTTATTTCTGTTGTCTGTCGTAGCACCTTGGTCCTGGTGGAAATGTTGTTTCATTTCACTGTACACTGCATACTGTATACTGCTGAAACGATTATAAAAGCCTACTAGACTTGACTTGGAGTCTCTGACATGAGATGAATACAAAGACATGACATTTATACCTCCTTCCAGTCATTTGGTGTCCAAGTCTTATGTATTGATTATAAATATATCAGGAATATGATGGGACTCTGAGTAGACTGGGAGTAAACTGGGTACTGGGTACAGGCATTGGGTGCATGTCATCTAAAAGTTGCCAAAGGTGGTTAAATACAGTAATCTTTCATTTATCTGATAGATAAACATTCCACCAACATATGGCAACAAGTAGAGACTCGTAAAGACCATTACAGCTTCCATTAACCCAATTTTCCAGTTTATACACTTTAAAACACTTCCCCCATCTAGAACGTTTTTATGATTTTTTTCTGAAACAATATTATTGACGGGGCGCGGTGGCTTAGCACGTTCGCCTCACACCACCAGGATCTGGGTTCGATTCCCGTCTCGGCCATGTGTGTGTGGAGTTTGCATGTTCTCCCCGTGCCTCAGGGGGTTTTTCTCTCTTCTGTTCTCTGTGTTCTCCGGTTTCCTCCCCCGGTCCAAAAACATGCACGGTAGGTTGATTGGCACCTTGGAAAATTGTCCCTAGTGTATGAATGTGTGTGTGTGTGTGTGTGTGTGCCCTGCGATGGGTTGGCATTCCATCCAGGGTGTATCCTGCCTTAATGCCCATAGACGCCTGAGATAGACACAGACTCCCCGTGACCCGAGGGAAGATCGGATATAGCGGTAGAAGATGAATGAATGAATGAATGAATGAATGAATGAATGAATGAATATTATTGACTGCAAAACATGATGTAAACAATATCCTCTACAACACTTTGACCAAAAAAGAAAGTCATACCAAGCAATACCATTTGTCCCATTACAAAGAAATCGTTTAAAGTAACAAATACTCAGTACTTTATTTCACTTTATTTTACGTTATTTTTCCGACAGCTATTTTATTTTTACTCATTCCCTTTTTACACAAATATCTATACTTTATACTTCTTACATTTTTAAACAAGGCTCTTTACTTTAGCTTTAATCTGATTGATAAAATGTCAATATGTTTTCTTCCCGATTATTATCTTTTCTTTGCTTGTGTTCTATACACATTGCTGTTTGACCATTTTTTACATTAAAAATAGAAATGAATATTCACCAAAAAATATGCAAATATATTTTGGACCTTCAAGACAACACACATTTATTCATTTGTTATTCATCTGCCTTGTACGGGAATGAATCCTTTCATGGTGCATTTTGTAAAGTTTTTTTTCCACGCCGAAAATGAAATTACTTTATATTAAATTCTTGTTTATCATACAGATATGAGCAATACATAATTCAAATCAGTAAATGGGGCCATCTTTTATTTGTGTAGACTCATAATAACAACAAAATACAGGACTTTTGCAAAATTAAGAAAACGCACAGGGGAGCGTTCATTGCTGGCTCTAAAGCAACCGAAATCAAAGTGAATATTTGACTCACGGAGATTATAAATATATGAATAGAAAGATAAAAATTTTTTAATTTTAAACAAAGCAATCCGCAAAAACAAAAAATAATCTCTGATTATGTAATCCGTATGAAAGTTAGTAGAGTTCTCTTTTTACTGAAGAACGCCATCTCATTTACATTATGTGGAAACACAGGTTCCGTTTGGTGTCCTCATGATTTGTGTAATTAAAAACACCATCATTACTTTAAAACATGTACATGAATAAATAATAGCGATAAGTTGAAGCCAAAGACATGACATTTATACCTCCTTCCAGTCATTTGGCGTCCAAGTCGTTTGTGTTGATTATAAATATAAGCATATATATAATTATATTGATTATAAATATAAGCAGGGGGCACAGTGGCTTAGTGGTTAGCACGTTCGCCTCACACCACCAGGGTCCGGGTTCGATTCCCGTTTCGGCCATGTGTGTGTGGAGTTTGCATGTTCTCCCCGTGCCTCATGGGGTTTTTCTCCGGGTTGTCCGGTTTCCTCCCGGTCCAAAAACATGCACGGTAGGTTGATTGGCATCTTGGAAAATTGTCCCTAGTGTATAAATATGTGTGCGTGTGTGTGTGTGTGTGTGTCCTGCGATGGGTTGGCATTCCATCCAGGGTGTATCCTGCCTTAATGCCCATAGACGCCTGAGATAGGCACAGGCTCCCCGTGACCCGAGGGAAGATCGGATAAAGCGGTAGAAGATGAATGAATGAATGAATGTTAAAACTATCTGTACTTCTACGTAAGTGAAGGATGTGTGTACGTTTTCCACCTCAGAAAAACATAATTAAAAATGAACATCCAATTAACGTTGCGTACGTGTTGTTACCCTAGAAACGCTGACTTATGGATAAATCAATCGATGATCTACAGATAATTCCCATTAAAGTGACAGCTTTTTTTTCCTTCCCCTTTTTGCTTTATCTGTTATTCCTGACTGAAGATTAATTGACGCTGATTAGATGACAAAACGATCCTGTTCACACTTTAGGTGTTATTAATACAAGTCGCCGAAGAGATTGACAAAAAAAAAAAGATGTGCAATAAGTGCACTTACATGATTAGTACACCTTGGGTGAGCTCGAGGACACAGACGGCTCTCCGACTTATTGTGAATAAACACTTGCATGTTTTCATTAGGAACCACGGCTTGTGCAGGCATGTGAGAGAGGCCGGTAATGCCTAGACAGAATGTTTGAGCATCGTGGAGGCAGCAGAGCGTGATATTGAGCTTTCTGTCGTGTTCACCTGTCAGGAGTAAATGGGGCCTTTCTGCCGAAACACTCCACAGTCACTACAAAAGCGCTCAGCTATGACTGCCGTTGCCGCTATATCAGGTGGGGCTGCCAAGACATAGGACAACACTTAATGCTTCAAACCTGCATACGCTTGCTGGGTACTCGCCTTTCTCCCAGGATTTAAGTCATCTTCACGTTATCTATGCATTTCAACGTCTTTAATTGGTTGATATCATTGTAACATACAATGAAATGATTACTATCACCGCGTCGTATTAACCTTTACATTTTGAACCTGCGTTAGTCTGTCGATGCGCTTGTTCCTTTTGCAAACACATTTCTCCATATTTGCACATCATGCGTCTATTCTTACAAATGACCTAGCTCTTCTCTATCATATCGCATGAACCGAGCAAGAAAGGTAAAAAAATAAAAGGTATATTTTCTTCCAAAATAGTTATACACACTCTTAGGAGAGCACTATACTCATTCATCATTCATTCATTCATCTTCTACCGCTTTATCCGATCTTGCCTCGGGTCACGGGGAGCCTGTGCCTATCTCAGGCGTCTATGGGCATTAAGGCAGGATACACCCTGGATGGAATGCCAACCCATCGCAGGGCACACACACACACACACATTCATTCAGACACTAGGGACAATTTTCCAAGGTGCCAATCAACCTACCGTGCATGTTTTTGGACCGGGAGGAAACCGGAGAACCCGGAGAAAAACCCCCTGAGGCACGGGGAGAACATGCAAACTCCACACACACATGGCCGAGACGGGAATCGAACCCGGACTCTGGAGGTGTGAGGCGAGCGTGCTAACCACTAAACCACCGTGCCCCCAAGCACTATACTCCTTTTCCTAAATTCATGAGTTTTGAGATGTCCATGATTGGTTATCAAAAAAATGACATTCTGACATTCACCTCACCAAAAAAAGAGAAATTTTGCACTGGCTGATGACTGTACCATCTCCCAGATTCCAACTCTCATTGAAACATTTTATATTCTTGTTCTATTTCATTTTATTTGTACATTTATTTTCGGCGTCGCACTGATGTAAGTTCAATACTCCCTTTATAGAGGCATTCATATGAATATTACTGTATGTAACCCCTTGGCTAAATCTGTAACACCAGCTATGTCTAAAAGCATTTTTCTGATACTGCATGCAGGATATTTTCAAGCTGACTTAACCGGCTGAATGTCAGCTTAACTCCCAAATCATTTCCAGTCA
This sequence comes from Kryptopterus vitreolus, assembly GCA_030449085.1. Lineage (NCBI taxonomy): Eukaryota > Metazoa > Chordata > Actinopteri > Siluriformes > Siluridae > Kryptopterus > Kryptopterus vitreolus. The sequence goes on from JACRUU010000020.1 coordinate 2,445,623, forward strand.
TTTATTTTGAACCCAGGATTTAGATTGAGAGCGTTTTTCTTTTTTTTTCTTTTTTTTTTTTTTTCTTCACCCCAGCAATTGCTATCTTCTTAAGCCAAAGGTTGGATTAAGTGATTAATGAAGCACATTAACTAGCCTTGTGAAATGTGTGGCTGAATTGTAGTAATGCAGCATCGTAATGGATGTTCCATCGTAGCCCATGCTAACACAGTTACCTTGATCGATTGGTGAGATCAATACAGACACCTGCAGATTCTACGAACAATTCAATCAGGCTGTTCATTCAATATGATCTAAATGTCCACTATGATGAGATATGAATTGTAGCACATCGAATGTATGTGTATTTAAGCAAATCTGGCATTAGTAGTAGAATGTTTTGCATGCATTTTTTAAAATAATCATAATATGAAGATTTTATTATCCTAAATGATGCTAGTCACCACACGCGCATTGGCTTTCCTCTGTTGGTGGGTAGTTTGATGACATTTCGATGGATTTGGTTACAGGCAATTGGAATTCTTTGCCTTTATGAAGCCACAGCTTGATAAAGGCTAAGCACAGAATGAAACTGTGCTCATTTGCATCAACTTTCGGAAACTAAACTGTATAGAGAAGCTTTTATTGCAAAATGGCAAGTGGACATAAAGTTTACATTGGGATATAAGGAAAAGGTGATGATTAATTGTCATCTTTAAAGCTGGCATGGCAATGATACTATATGTAGGATCAGTTAAAGAATATTTGTCTTATTATTATCATCTATTATGTATGGCAAAAAATAGTATGCTGAGTATTTTATTTTTTAAGAAACTACACAAAACTGGTCTAAAGTATGTATTTTTAGAGTTAAACTACAAGGTAAATGTTGTTATATTGAAGGCAGACATTTTTTATTTTTGTTATTTCAATAAATCCAAACTCCACCGTGTGCTTTTTGTGTTTTTTTTTTGCTCTTAAAGACCAATTATTCTGATATATAAAATGCTCAACAGCTACTGTCATGCTTCTCTCTGGACAGCAGACTTTTCTGCCAACTGGCAAATTACCTCGCACCTCAGCTTAAGCGACATGCTCCATGTTTCACCTTCCACAAATCTGGTGACAAGCAATGAAACAAGCCAAGTGAGATGAATGTATGTGTCTGGCATCAGTGTTGCTGTGTGTCCGGAGCACAGTGGGTGGTTGGGCTGTAAGCGGTGGTTTTATATATATATATATATAGATATATATATATATATATATATATATATATATATATATATATATATATATATATATATCCCCTATTCCCTCGGGTCACGGGGAGTCTGTGTCTATCTCAGGCGTCTATGGGCATTAAAGGCAGGATACACCATGGATGGAATGACAACCCATCGCAGGGCACACACACACACACACACACATTCATACACTAGGGACAATTTTCCAAGGTGCCACCGGGAGGAGGAGGAGGGAAAAACCGGGGAGGAAACCGGAGAACCCCGGAGAAAAACCCCCCTGAGGCACGGGGAGAACATGCACAAACTCCACACACACATGGCCGAGACGGGGAATCGGAAATCAACCCGGATCCTGGAGGGTTGCAGGACCGGTTGAGGCGAAACATGCTACTACCACTAGTTAAGCCAAACCACACCGTGATATATATATATATATATATATATATATATATATATATATATATATATATATATATATATATATATATATATATATATATTATATATATATATGCCCTTTTTATGATGGATATCAAAAATTATTTGCCATTACAATTTTGTTATCATTAATAATACTTTCTATCTAAGGGCAACGGGGTGAGATGGTTCACATGGCTGCTTATCAAAGTCATTGCTGTAGGTTGGAATAGTAGCAAGAGGTGAGAAGAGCTTATAAAGAGCTCAGGAACAGCACCAGTGCCCTCTAATGATGGATTGCTACTCTGTTTTTTTTTTCCTTTCGTTTTTTTTAATTTTTTTTTTGCCAGCGATGCACTTGAGAAATTAATTGGTTTGTGTTAAAAGTGCTTTGTAGCATAGTAGTATGCAATATACGCTGATACTAGTGAGTTTTATGCTTTTTCCTATGGAGATCCAATCTCTGAGATCCAGCCATATGTATGTATATATATATATATATATATATATATATATATATATATATATATATATATATATATATATATATATATATATATATATATATATATGCATATATGCAGTAATGCCACTATCTCTGTGGCAGCAATAAAAAACACTGTGATGGTGTGGAATCTATTGGAACTATATTTAATTAGTAATTAAGTGCACTGAAAAGGCACATTGATTACTTAGTCCTTGGCTTCCAGTTTGCAATTATATTTGAGGTTTGAGTCATAAAATCGCCATGTCCTGAAGCGCACAATACGCTGGCTTCAGTAAAAAGCTCTATTTGCTCCTTAGTTTCTTTCGGGAAGTTTTGTATAACATCAGCAATCGTCTGGCTTTCTTTCTTTCTTTCTTTCTTTTTTTTATATATTTCTCCTGTCAGCTTATATATCCTAACATGCTCCCTAGCCCCAAATAGTCGAGAATCCACATACTATTAGATAACCATGTCTCGTTGTATTTTTTTTTCGCCCTCCCTCTCTGCAGCGTGTGAGCTGATGAACAGAGGCATCCTTGCTCTGGTGAGCTCAATCGGATGCATGTCTGCAGGCTCGCTTCAGACCCTGGCCGATGCGATGCACATCCCCCATCTGTTTATACAGCGGGCACCAGCAGGGACACCGCGCTCCAGCTGCCCTCCAACCAGCCATGGGCAACCTGATGACTACACGCTTTTTGTCCGTCCTCCCGTCTACCTGAACGATGTCATCTTCCACGTGGTGATGGAGTACACCTGGCAGAAGTTTATCGTCTTTTATGACACCGATTACGGTAAGAGTAATCAAAATGCCGTGTGTAAGAATCGGGGCCGTTCCAGCGAGTAAAAGAACGGAATTGAAAAAAACATTGTGTCACTCATCCCAAGAGGCCGAGTTGGTGCAGTTTTCCTTGAAGCACAAAATGTACAATGACAGGAAAGAGTGTAAAAAAAAAAAAAAAAAAAAAAAAAAAAAAAAAAAAAAAAAAAAAAAGCAAAACAGCTTGTCAGAAATCACACCGGTAAAAGCAATGGGCTAAAAGCAAAGTCATCATATATGAAAACTTCTGATTGAACCTGCCATAGGAATAAAATAAAGAAAAATGCACCATTTCATTTTGCTACCATAACTGAACAAAAAAAAAAAAAAAACAACGAAACGTATTTGTAATATTATATTATAAGTAAAAATTCTTGCTTGATTACTATTAATGCAGTTAATCTCATGTATTTTTAAGAAAATATAAGGTCGTTTGAAAAGGTCTCTTAGATGTAAAATAGCAACAGGTTCGCCATGAATTCCAGAATCATTTTCGTCGACATCCAATAGCGACGAACATTATGAATATCTATATTTATTGCAGTGCAAAATATCATTTATGTCAATTTGTTCTGTTTGGTTGCGAATCAAATAGGAGCCTTTCGCACCGTCGCATTTCACCCGGCGTCGCAACTTTTTCCGCGAAAACCTTTCTCGTGTGATATCGGTCCCTTGAATGATAGGTTGAATGAGCAAATCTAAAGCAATCGTGTTCCAAAATCATCCCCGAAGACTGGAGATGAATATGACAGCATTCGTTTAAATGCATTCGTTAACAATTTATAACCTAGAAGACGCTTATGAGGGCACATTGAATCCCCGCGTTTTCAAATGAATTCTACATTCGGATGATTGAGTGATGTATGCTGGGGGAAACCTTGGTCTATAAGTGTTGCTTTTTCCTGTACAATTAATACACAGAAATGATGTCTATATGTCAAATATACTCTCCCAAGAGATTATAGCTACGGAATGCAAGCCAGCGAGGGCCGCGTCTTATACTCACGTGCAACTTTCCAGGCAGAAATTTGGCTCGCTGCTCGTGGCGACCTGATAATCGCAGATATTATACATTACTTGCATTTGGCCACTCTGTGTCAACACCTTCTCATCATTTCCGGAAATAAATAAAAACCGCTAAGCAGTTGTTCCTATAGTAGCTCATTATGTGTCCACAAAAGTCTCGTCTTGTGTGTTAAGCGTGCAGGAGTCCTGATAATCGCAGAAGCGTATTATACGATTACTTGCATTTGGCCACTCTGTGTCAACACCTTCTCATCATTTCCGGAAATAAATAAAAACCGTGTTAAGCAGTTGTTCCTATAGTGAGCTCATTATGTGTCCACAAAAGTCAGTCTTGTGTTGTGTGTGGTGAGGAGGAAAAACCGTGCATGTGGGTGTGTCTGTGTGTGTGTGTGTGTGTGTGTGTGTGTGTGTGTGTGTGTGTTTGGTGTGTGTGTGTGTCAGAGCCAGAGAGAGAGAGAGATGGAAGATTGTCTTGTAGAATGTCTATGTAAAAAAAATTGTATGTGTAGGGGGTGGGATAGAGACAGCATCAGTGTGTGTGTGTGTGTGTGTGTGCTGTGTGGTCTGTGTGTTGTGTGTTTATGTGTGTTTTATGTGTGTCAGAGAGAGAGAGAGAGAGAGAGAGAGAGAGAGAGAGAGATGGAAGAATGTCTAGTAGAAAGTCAATGTAAAAAAATTGTATGTGTGTGTGTGTGTGAGGGGGTATAGAGACAAGCATGTGTGGTGAGGGGGTATAGAGACAGCATCAATGTAGTCTGTAGGTATGTGTGTGTGTGTGTGTGTGTGTGTGTGTGTGTGTTTGTGGTGGGTCACCCGACCCCCAGGTGTGTGACATGTGTGTGTGTTTTGTCTTTTAGTGTGTGTTGTGTGTGTTAGAGACATGTATCATGTGTAGTGTGTTGTGGTAGGGTGTGTGTCAGAGAGAGAGAGAGAGAGAGAGAGAGAGATGGAAGAATGTCTAGTAGAATGTCTATATAAAAAAAATGTTTGTGTGTGTGTGTGGGGGGGGTATAGAGACAGCATCAATGTAGTCTGTGGGTATGTTTTGTGTGTGTGTGTGTGTGTGTGTGTGTGTGTGTGGTTTTATGTGTGTCAGAGAGAGAGAGAGAGAGAAGAGAGAGAGAGAGATGGAGATGTCTAGTAGAATATCTATATAAAAAAATGTAGTGTGTTGTGTGAGGGGGGGTGGTATAGAGACAGCATCAATGTAGTCTGTAGGTATGTGTGTGTGTGTGTGTGTGGTGTGTTATGTGTGTCAGAGAGAGAGCGAGAGAGAGAGAGAGAGAGAGAGAGAGAGAGAAAAGAATGTCTAGTAGAATGTCTATGTAAAAAAATTGTACGTATAGGTGGTGGGGGGGGTATAGAGACAGCATCAATGTAGTCTGTAGGTATGTGTGTGTGTGTGTGTGTGTGTGTGTGTGTGTGAGAGTCTGGTATTGAGGACGAGAGAGATGGGGAGGCTGCACAGCTGCGTGTGAGAGAACTCCATCTTCCTGTCAGTCCCCGTGGAGGCCATACTCGACTGCAGCAGGATAAGGCCGCGATAAATAAGTGGCTGTCTCTAAAGAGAAACAGATCGGATTTCAGCTACATCAGGAAGCCAAGCTTCTCACACGGTCCTCCATAATGAAGCCTATGAGATCGTCTCTCTTTCTTCCTGCCTTAAGCTCACTGAAAGCTTGGCCAATGATTCAGAAGACAGATCTACTGGGCATTCGTTGCGTTCTTCTTCATTAGTTTCAGCATCCATTGAAAGGGGGGGGGGGGGCGTCTTTAAAAAAAGGCACTTTTTGGACAATTGTGTTGGTAAATTGATTTCTCTTGTATTTAGGTGGTACAAGCAGAACCTTGTACAGTAAAAGGTTTATTTGCCTCCGTTAAGTTTACTATTTATTACTATTAATGACTATTTTTTTTTCCCATTTCAAATAGCCAATCAGCAGCTACAAGATTGCAGGGTCACATCAGAGGTCGTTTTAGCCTCCATGTTACAGGCTTCAGTTTTGGATCATTGCATTTGGTTTCAAACCCTTTCACGGACTTTACAGCTCCCTTTATCATTGATGTACTCGGAACATATTCTGCCTCCAGGTCTCGGATATCTTAAGGTCTGTTGATTTTGGCTGGCCCTGGTCCCAAAACTCCAGGATTAACCTGCTACCCTGAGGCGGTGAAACAGTTTACTGTTGAACATTAGATCTGCTGCTCCTGTACAGATCCGTTACTGTACATTTACAAAATCTAGGCTCACAATGTATTTTTGTCTTTTAGAATATTTACATGCAAATCTGCTGTAGTGGAAAGAATTCGTTTTAAGAGCTGTTTGGAGGTTTTTTCGGGGTGGGTCTAATGGATCAAAACATGGAGAGTGGAGAAATAAGTCATCATGGACGCTCTTTATAAAGATCCAAGGGAAGGGAACCTCCTATACAAAGACAAAACCACATTTTACTCACTTATTTTAATGTTTTTTAACATTATCCTGACGTACGGACGCTACGCCACCACTACTTTCGCATCTATACTCATTCACCCGAAAAAAAAAAAAGATTTAATCAGTTATTAATTGCATGCATCCAACTGCAGGATGTGGTTGAATTAGCATGCACAGTGTCTAAATTCCAGGACTCCATGCTGAACAAATGAGAAGATGAAACAGATAGAGTAAATCAAATTTTGTCCTCTTTCATGGATATAATTAGCAATGATTCAGGCGAATGACTCTTTCATACCCCCAACTCAAATCACCGGCGTCAAACGCCAACTGCCCATTTGCCTGAGCTAGACCCAAGGAAAAAGTTATCCTCGCAATGATTCAGGCGAATGACCCAATTATCCTCGCGTCAAAGCCAGCTGCCCACTTTGCCCTGAGCTAGACCCAAGGAAAAAAGTGGGTCTCTTTGGGGATATTGTCGTTTTTCCGGCCATATTGATTTTGCCATTTCTAGATTTGTACACGTATCTATTCCCGTAACTTATCACACAAAACATAAACCTGTTGTCTCGCTTGTGGATTGTGTTCTAAGGTAGCCTGGTTTTTTTTTTTTTTTTTTTGTTATTATACACAGAAAAAGACTGCTTTTGTCTTTTTTTGTTCTAGGGAGTGGGGATTGATGCAAAGTTCACAAAGCTTAAGCTCACAAAGCTTCAGGTCATGGCCCACAAAGCTTCTATCACAGTGTCTCCCACAACATCTACTGTTGCAGCGGAATGTGAAGTGTACTTTATTTACAGTGATTTATTTTCTATCTATCTATCTACCTCTACCTGTCTCTCTCTATCTAAACATTACATAATAATATGTAATAAACCCATAATAACCTCCCCACTTCCATCAAGGCTTTCCAGTAGAAATTGATGTGGCTGGTGCTCATTCAGCCAAACGTTAGTGAGGTCGTGTAGTGAAGTGAGGAGGCCTTGAATGCAGTCAGTGTTCCAGTTAATCCCAAAGGTGTTCAATGAGGTCCATTCCTTGCGGGCCACTTGAGTTCTTCTACGCCGACCTTGGCAAAGCCGGAGCTTTATTAACCTGTCTTTGAAGTATTGTCATGCTCGAACACTTTCGGACTTCCTCGGCTTCAGAGGGGAATGCTTACTGATGGCGCATTCAGACATCTGTAGTTGGTATCATGTGCCATTCTGTCTTTGTCTGTTTTGGTTTTTTTTGTTTTTTTCTCTCTGTAAAACTTGTATTTTCCCTCATTTTACCCAACTTTTTTTTTTTAAACTAGAAATGCAGGATTAATGTAATATGCTTCATTTCCGTCATTTCAAAATTACAGTAATTAACGTGAAAAAGTCCTGCTGGTTAAAATGAGGATTCTCCCCTGGCAATTAATTTGGAGAATTTATCATGTAACCTGCCTTGGTCTCGATTTAGGTTGTGTCTCTGTGGCTTTCATGGTTTATATATATATATATATATATATATATATATATATATATATATATATATATATATATATATTATATATATATATATATATATATAAACCACGTAAAAACCCCCTATCCTAATCAGCAAATTCATAAATGACAAATTGATGTTTTATACTGCAACTTTCGTATAAATACAGTATTTGTTCATTCATTCATTCATTCATTCATCTTCTACCGCTATATCCGATCTTCCCTTGGGTCACGGGGAGTCTGTGTCTATCTCAGGCGTCTATGAGCATTAAGGCACGATACACTCTGGATGGAATGCCAACCCATCTCAGGACACACACACACACACACACACACACACACACACACATTCACACTAGGGACAATTTTCCAAGTCCAAGGTGCCAATCAGCCTACCGTGCATGTTTTTGGACCGGGGGGGAAACCGGAGAACTCAGAGGAAAAACCCCCTGAGGCACGGGGAGAACATGCAAACTCCACACACACATGGCCGAGACGAAAATCGAACCCAGACCTTGGAGGTGTGAGGCGAACGTGCTAACCACTAAGCCACCGTGCCTTTACAGTATATGTTGCAAAATGGTAAACAAAACAAAAAACTAGCGTTTTGTAATTTACAATAAAATGACAGACACTGGACATCTTATTTGTAAATACAGTATTATTGGTTTGTAAGTATTAACAGGTAATAATGGGTTTAATAATTACAGTGTATTGCCAGTACAGCTTATGGTTAGGTGTGGTGACATTTCCTAGGTGATAGCACTGACGTAATGAAATGAATAGAAGATAAAACCAAATTATACTAGAATCTGGCTATAAACAGTGAGTTTCAGGGAGTCTGCAGCCGTTTATCTTCAAGGACCTGTCTGATTGGCTGCATTGATTTTTTTTTTTTTCCCCCCTAAAATCTGATGCCTACTTTAGTCTCGTCTTTTCGCTCATATTATCCGAGTCATTTAAGCTCCTGGCATATGCTGTTTACTCAAAGGGTGGCTTCTGTCTAGCCAGGCTACTTTAATGGATCAAGTTTTTTTTTTTTTTTTTTGTATGTTGTTTTTCCAGGATGCTTCATATATTCTAAAACAGCATGGTCACATCCGAAACCACTCTAGCCTGAGTAGACCTAAGCGTCTGTTTTCCGATGGCCATTCGTACGTAGCTTCAGAACATTGATTTCACAATTGTCCAACGTTCTAAATCAACTGAATTTGCTACAAAGCACGACGTTTGAATATATATTGAGTATTTTGTAAACATTTCTAAAAAAAAAAAAACAAGTTTTGTTTTTGATTGTAGATTGTTCACTGAGTAATGCGTAAAACATTTGTGATGTAACATGAAGAGACCGCAATCCTTTCAGCAGCTCGTATTTGAATACACTTCAATTTCAAAGTCGTATATCGACATACGATTTTAGTTACATGTATAGTTTACATGTGACTACAAAGGCACTTTATATAAAGCAGGACCTATTTAGCAGCTTTCCGTAATAAAAAAAAAAAAATGCAATATTATGTTTTCTTCCGGGGGCACGGTGGTTTAGTGGTTAGCACGTTCGCCTCTACACCTCCAGGGTCCGGGTTCGATTCCCGTCTCGGCCATGTGTGTGTAGAGTTTGCATGTTCTTCCCGTGCCTCGGGGGGTTTTTCTCCGGGTTCTCCGGTTTCCTCCCGGTCCAAAAACATGCACGGTACGTTGATTGGCACCTTGGAAAATTGTCTATAGTGTATGAATGTGTGTGTGAGTGTGTGTGTGTGTGTGTTGTGTGTGTGTGTGTGTCCTGCGATAGGTTGGCATTCCATCCAGGGTGTATCCTGCCTTAATGCCCATAGACGCCTGAGATAGACACAGACTCCCCGTTACCCGAGGGAAGATCGGATAAAGCGGTAGAAGATGAATGAATGAATGAATGAATGTTTTCTTCCCTTGTTCTTTTAATCCTTAAGTCATAATCCAAATACCACGACTAATACTACACAACTAATGATGAGGAACACAGTGGGCCCAAGACAGAGGTCATAGTTAAATCTTATGAATGTTCTGAATGTATTGCAGTCATATTTGCTAGCAAACGTTTCAAAAACGTGTGAGCAAAATGATTAAAAGCACAATCGGCCAACAATTCGGACGTGTCAGAAACTCGAAATATTTTAGACTAATTGGCCCTCTGGTGGTGTGGGGTGGAATTGCGGTTCAGTCACAACTAGACTTTCAGCTCTGATAATATAGGAGGCACCCAGATACGAAAAAGTGTGCAATTACTTGATGCAACACTGTAAGCAAAGTACATTTTATTTCAAATATGGATTTTTCTTTCTCCATTTTTTTGAAGAGGTCAAACAGAGCAAATGTACTATGCATTTGAGTTCACCAAACCTGAAATATCGAAGGCAACAAAAAGCAAAAATGTATTTCTTCAGCATTGGTACAGTATACATACAAATAAAACTCATAAGATGGAAGGGAAAAAACAAACACTTATTCTGCGCATCCCGTATCTAACTTTCACATGATTCGTTCTAGCTACTACACAATAAAATCCATAAGGGGGAAACAAAGGAATATAAAAAGGTTTAGACCTGTCTATTTGACATGTAGCAACCTACAATTTCATAGCAGATAAGTTTTACTAGTAAAGAGAGCAAAGCTGTAGAAGAGAGAAAAGTTGCAGCGGGGCATTATAGTAGGCTGCCAAAGTGCGTTTCTCTGAACAGCAGGGCAGTCAATGAAGTCGAACGCCTGAAGCTCCTCATTTTGAAACAGTACACATTCTTACATGTTTTGTTTTGATTTCAGCGTTTCCCCGCAGTCTAACATGGAAGTAATTTGCAAGCATATTATGTTGCGGGAAACAGCAGCAGTTTTGCCATTAAACTAAAAAAAACAAAAAAAAAGGAAGCTGCAGTAGTATTTCTTCTGAGACTTTGCTCTCTTACTCGGGATGAAGGGACGACCCTTACCCTTATATGCATTCATTCATTCATTCATCTTCTACCGCTATATCCGGTCTTCACTCGGGTCACGGGGAGTCTGTGTCTATCTCAGGCGTCTATGGGCATTAAAGCAGGATACACCCTGGATGGAATGCCGACCCATCGCAGGGCTCACACACACATTCATACACTAGGGACAATTTTCCAAGGTGCCAATCAACCTACCGTGCATGTTTTTGGACCGGGAGGAAACCGGAGAACCCGGAGAAAAACCCCCTGAGACACGGGGAGAACATGCAAACTCCACACACACATAGCCGAGACGGGAATCGAACCCGGACCCTGGCGGTGTGAGGCGAACGTGCTAACCGCTAAGCCACCGTGCCCCCATATGCATTCATTCCCTTGTAAATGTATTAACAGGCATTTACAGATTCGGGTTACTGTACAGGTGGATGATGACAAATGTAGCTTCCTGGTCATGGTGAAACAGGGACATGACATCTTGTTAGTTTAACATTACAGCGAGTTTGCCCACACCGTGTTTAATTAATCCAATGTTTTCCTAACAAGCCAGCATCCGCTTAATTATTGAAGCGACATGTGAAAACTTCTCCAAGCTGGGCTCACAAAAGCCCACCCCAGTGTTGTGCAGAGTCACAGCTGGAGAGCTGCGCCAGCCGCTAATGATAATAGAGATGCTAATGCTGATTATAATTACATGTGTTTTTTCTAATAAATTAAGGCCCCCACGGTCTGTACGTTAGCGCGACGCTTCGTGTCTGGCTTTTATTAATTGTTCAACCTGTCAGAATTCCAGGGGTTTATACATTCGTGGTTTAATGCAAAGGTACGTCTCGAGCTTTAGAGATATGAGCGGCAGGGAGAAGTGCGACGTGACCATGCGTTTTAAGGCACGTGTTGTCGCCGGCCCGTCGGGAGAAACGCAGCCACAGATTTGCCTTTGCTTTCAACCCAATCCAGCACACAGATGGTGACTTGGACCCTCCTCCAGCAATCTGCGAAACTTGTCCTCCATATTTAGATGTGTTTTCCAGTGGCGACACAGGGACCAATGACCCCGCTAATTAACTCAGCTGGGGAAACTTGCTGTGTAGACAAAACTATTCTCAAATTCACAAAGACAATGGTATTTTCAGAGCCGATATTTCTTATAGCTACGCGTGATTTACTGTATATACACTCTACATTTGAGCTGGGAGGACAGGGAGGTACCGAAAATACAGCGTATGTGGTGTAACCCAAAGAACCCAATTATGGTATCATCGAGGCCACTGGGAAGAAGGCAAGGAGCACATAGCGTTGCGTTTTCATCATCAGAATTTGAAGTGCATTTATTTGACAGTCACCTTCCGACTGGCACCAAATTGCATTTTTTATTACATCTACCTAACTGTCCTTAGAGCAATATAGTTTTCTCTGGTGTGCCTATTAGCCTATGTAAGTGGAGGAAACAGATGGATCTGTCTACGCTTTATGATGTTCCGGTGCCCTGGGAGTTGGCAGATTGATTTTTGGCAAATGCGTAAACATCTTTCCATGCAGTTTAAAACAGCTTCTTTTTTTTTTTTTTTTTTTTACTTTGCATTAAAAAAAAAAAAAACTTTTATCAAACTTTGCTTCTCTTATTTTGCAGTTTGAAAACATTATACAATTGTTATGAAAATTGATAAAAAAATGGATTTGAGCAATTTGTAGTGTGTTAAGTATTCATTCATTCATTCATTCCTCTTCTACCGCTTTATCCGATCTTCCCTCGGGTCACGGGGAGTCTGTGTCTATCTCAGGCGTCTATGGGCATTAAGGCAGGATACACCCTGGATGGAATGCCAACCCATCACAGGACACACACACACATTCACAGACACGCACTCATACACTGGGGACAATTTTCCAAGGTGCCAATCAACCTATGTTTATAGACCGTGGGGGAAACCGGAGAACCCGGAGAAAAACCCCCTGAGGCACGGGGAGAACATGCAAACTCCACACACACATGGCCAAGACGGGAATCGAACCCGGACCCTGGAAGTGTGAGGCGAACCTGCTAACACTAAGCCACCGTGCCCCGTTAAGTATACATTGCCATCGCATATGGAGATGTATTAGCAATATTGGAACTATAAAATTTGATATATTATCAAATTATATTTTTTTTCCTGTAATTAAACGCTTCATCAGATAAACAAAGCATACTTAAATAAAGAAGAAAGACTGTGTTCCACAATGCCTTAAATGGTATGAGAACTAAGCGCCCGCTGGCATGCTGCAGGCTGCTATGTCCTGTGCTACCACCCTTGACACGTCAGATGACCTTACTCAATCTGGTTGCTCTCTCCCTCGACCGGTCAAGCAATGTTTTTGATGCTTTCAGCCTTAGGAGACCATGCAACCTTCTGCTTCTGCTTACACCAACGGCTTGCACATCTTTTGTTCCATCAGTATATGTTATAATAATAATATGCTTAGAAATCATACATGAATATTCCTCTTCTGGATATATACAGTTTCATATATACACACATACATAAAAAATACAGGATATATATTATCGGCTAATTTTACAGGCTGTAATGTCAATTCAAACAAATATAATACACAGTGAACAAACAGTGAAATGAAACAGAACCAAGGTATTACAGGAAACAATAGACATCTATATAAATTAAACTATTAAACTCACAAGACCAGCTAATTACGGCTAACTAAAAAAAACGGCTTGCATTGTAGTACAGTACAAAAAATAGATTTGCAAGCCTAAATAAAGAACTAAATTTAAGATTTAAATCTTAGCGGGCACGGTGGTTTAGTGGTTAACACGTTTGCCTCACACCGCCCGGTTCGATTCCCGTCATGGCCATGTGTGTGTGGAGTTTGCATGTTCTCCTCGTGCCTCAGGGGGTTTTTCCTCCGGGTTCCCCGGTTTCCTCCCGGTCCAAAAACATGCACGGTAGGTTGATTGGCACCTTGGAAAATTGTCCCTAGTGTATGAATGTGTGTGTGTGTGTGTGTGTGTGCCATGCAATGGGTTGGCATTCCATCCAGGGTGTGTCCTGCCTTAATGCCCATAGACGCCTGAGATAGGCACAGGCTCCCCGTGACCCGAGGAAAGATCGTATATAGCGGTAGAAGATGAATGAATGAATGAATGAAGATTTAAATCTTATGATGGAAAAAATGCACAGTAAGGCACATCAATAAACAGCCCCTCTCTGACAGTGTTTCATACATCATAAGTCCCAAGAGTGCCTATAGAACATGCTGTTTAAATTAAGTACTGATTGCAAGGAAAGCAACTTTTGTTATGAGAAAATAATGTTGTTGTTATAGGAAGAAAGAAAAAAAAAACTATATATATATTATAATGCATGGCCACTTAGGAGTTCCATAAGTATCTAAAACAGGGGTCTTTAATCACTACAACTTTTACTTCTATAAGTAAAAGTACTTTTCTTCCATATAATCAGTTCATCGTTATCACCAATCAAATGTCAAGCACTCCTCCAGTTTGGTTGTAATGAAAGCCTGCGACCACACTAAAGATAAAAAGATATATTCTATAAAGTCAAGTATTATTATCAATCTTAGGTAAGGGGGTAGCTCAGTGGTTGCCCAGCTGCTGCCCTTGGCTCCTTGAGTAAGACCCTTAACCCCCTGTGCTCCAGGGGCACCGTATCATGGCTGACCCTGCGCTCTCACCTCAGCTTCCAAACAAGCTAGGATATGCGAAGAGAGAATTTCACTGCACTGTAACTTATATGTGACAAATATAGGCTATTCTATTAATGTCGACAAACAAAAAGGTTATAACTTTGCATGCATAGACCTGTCTACATGAGTGACATCAAGCTACAAGCTATAATTGCTGAGTGTTATTGTAACCCTGGATAGTAACCTTGAGGGAAACAGAGAGTCTTCACTTCTCTTCAGGCTAAGAAAAACCTAGATCCATAAACTACTAGACTGACTTGCTGGATAATGTGTTTATGCCAAACAGTAGGTCTACACGCATCTCTTTGGTGCATATTCTCAAGAGATAGTGTTTAAAAATATGATAGAATTGATATGATATTGTCATTGTCACCAGCACAATGACTAATTAGCTTAAAGAACTTATCGGTCACATCAAACTCAAATGTTAGGAAAAACACCTTTTTCTCAGAGTAATAAAAAAAAAGGTAATTTCTTGGTATTTCTGATGTCATGAATCTGTCTATCGTCCATTCATCCATCTATTTTAATAGCTCTCAATAGAATGGGTGTTTGAATGATCATTTCTAATCAGAGAAAGAGTTTATTTGATTTCACATTAAGGTTAATTGCCTCAGATATTTTGGCAACACTCTGCATGGGTGTTCTCTCACCTTCTAAAAACAAGCTATTAGGTGCATTGTGTCCATAGTTCTATTGAAATGGATTGTAAAAAGTATTAAATTGCTTAATATTCTAGCGCTGGAGAAATATGCATAGTTGACATTATTGGAGTAGTACTATAGAGCGACTAAAGTTTTTATCATTACCTGTTAGAAGTGAACTGGCATGGCATCTATTTCAGATGCCTCCTGGGCACCTTCCAGGAGAGGTGTTTCGGTCAAGAGGCCTCGGGGAAGACCCAGAACACGTTGGAGGGACTATGTCTCTCGACTGTCCTGGGAACGCCTCGGTGTCCCCCCGGGGGAGCTAGAGAAAGTGGCTGGAGAGAGGGAAGTCTGGGCATCTCTGCTTAGACTGTTGCCTCCACGACCCGGTCCCGGATAAGCGGTAGAAGATGGATGGATGGATGGATGGATGTTAGAACTGAAGTAAAATAAGCACCATTAGGTAGAGTTTCAGAATTCCGTATATAGTGACTTGCTTGCAGTTCAGGTGGAGCACATGCACAGGGAGCAGGTTTAGGATATACTTCCTAGTGAGAGAGTGAAAGAAAAGAGAGAAAAATTCTTGGAGACATTACCAGACATTCTCCAACTCGCCGTCCTCCGGGGGCTCCTTTTATACTCTCAACTCTGCTGAAAGAGGGTGAAGAGTTTCCTCTCTCTTTGTTAGGTCCCAGCCGTGCCTTGTTAGGTTGCGCCACTTTTCTGCCATGTGCTCCGCGTCTCTACACAACACATGCTGAAGTGGCGCTGTCCATTCAGCACCTGGATGTCAGTTGCATTTGAAGCACTTGCCTTCTGCTGCGTGCAGTACTTCAGTCTGTGCCCCTGTTCATCTCTTAACCTACTGTCAGAGATCAGGCCCAGAGTCGATGCCTGAGAGAGAGAGAACATTCAACAATGATGCTGCACCTGAAATGAGAAGTCCTGAATTGACAAAAAACACTCGCATTAGAGACCTTTGACCATCCACTAAAGCGCGGCATGGTCAGTTATTAGGGTGAATTGTCTGCGAGCTAAGTAATAATAATGATAAGCTAGGAGATCTTCCACTGCCCAAATAATGACAATGGCTTCTCACTCCACTACAGCGTACCTTTATACAGCCTGTGTTAGTTTACTACTGACATACAGAAATAGGTGGTGTTCTACCTCGAAGACTTCCAGTCCCATTTCTGATGCATTCGTGCGGACAATGAACGCCAAGTTTGAAGTCAGGGTTCCTCAGTGTCAGAGTGCTGGACTAGAAAGCATGTTTCACTCCCTCCATCCATCTTACTAGCTCAGGCTTTCCATTTTTCGTGAGATTTGAGAGGTGGGGAAAGCTAGAGAAGAGAAGTTAGGGACAAAGATCCTATAGTTACCTGCCAGGCTCAAGAAAGCACATATCTGTTTATCTGTCTTTTGGACTTGGGGTGGGGGTATTCCTTCACTGTCTCTATTTTCTTGTCATGAGGGTTCACCAGGCCCCTGCCAATGCCAGTTCAACATGTCCCTACATTGTGTTACTCCAGGTACAGTTATTTGGAAAGCCCTAAGTAATTGGAAAAAACACTTTAGGAACCCATACGACGAGTGCGATCTGTGCATGTGCCCATGTGTTTTAAGGCATGTGCTATCATCTGAAATGAATCTCCACCAGATTGTCCAGATTGTCCAGTCTAGGCAGTGAATTGCTGTCCAACTCGTTGCGGAAGTCATTACACAACCTGAGAGTCCCTTCAGGCTTCAGCATCACCACTATGGTGACCTGCACTATGGGGCTGGACCATGGGCTATATGATTATCCCATCATATAGTAATTTGTCTACTCGATAGCACGGCAGCATGCCTCCGGGTCCCTATAGGCATGCTGGTGCACTATCACTCCTGGCGGTGCCTTTATATCATACTGTGCCAGGAGGTTCATGCTTTGTGTCACCAAAAAAAAACACCCCCCGAACTTGTCCAGCAATTCATTCACATCCTGTCGCTGCAAGGGTGTTAAATCGTGGGATGTTCTTAAATCTGACATGACTGGGTTTGTCTCAAGACACTTTTTCCCCAAAAGGTTAATATGATATAGTTATGTGGGTTTTTTCATACCTGGAAGTTGCAGGTGATAGTCTCAAAGGAATTTGACTCCTGAATCCCCTCAGTTGTGCTGGGTGTTTATAAGTTCTCCATAGTTTGACCTTGACCTCTTCCATATCTTTCCTTACAATCAGTGTTACCCTCTCTGTGTTCCTGCATCTCCTGGACATGTTCAATCAGATATTGGAGTGGTGAGGGCTAGTCCTACCATGCTTCCTTGGCCATGGTCAACAGTTCCGGTGGTCTCCAACAAAACAGGAGCTCAAAGGGTGTAAATAGGTGTAAAATGGGTGTAAAGGGTGATGCGTTTGAGGTTTCTCTAAATGCAATTAGAGTGTAAAGAAGGTGGAAGTTCTAGTTTATTCCCAGCTCGTTAATCACCCATCAGTAGATTCACTTTAGTGTCAGATTAAACCACTACAGGAATGTGTGTGGAGTGTATTGGCACTGGGAGCATCACTTCTGCTTCCATTCCTTATCTTCTCCATTATGTTTCTTGCCACCCAGAGTAGTGCATATATGTGTGTGTGTGCGCCAGGTGTATCGCAGAGCCTGTCTTCTTTCTCGGGACCTCCAGGAGATCGCAAGGCTTTCCTCATCGGTTTATGTGATAATATATATATATATATATATATATATATATATATATATATATATATATATTATCATATATATATATATATAAAGAGAGAGAGAGAGAGAGAGAGAGAGAGAGAGAGAGAGAGAGAGAGAGAGAGAGAGCACTCAAGAGATTCCACTACCCCAGGCAGTGTTCCCGTCGATTATTGGGCCCTACTTGTGAAAATCAGCCACCACATTTCTCACTTATAAACTATAGCAGCCCAGGATTTCTTCAGTACCAGTGTGCAGTTGATTCCACAGAGGGGCTACAGAGCATGATTTGGGCATCCCTTGTGATGTAGGGATCTGCAAGCCGTACCCGTCCATGTTTTGTCCAGCCCTCATGTGTTGTGGTGTACTCAAACATATTTGCGGGTTATCCCTCACCCACATTTAATCAACAGTAGTTGGGCTTCCTAGGCCAGACTGAGGTTGTGATATCCTCTTGTTTCCTACACAACTCAATGAGTTATTTCATAGCTGCATGGATTCCCTTTGCAAATTACTGCTGAATTGCCTGTTGTTTGATATTTGTCTCTAAAAGGTGTTTCAAACATGAGTGCAGGACTTGATGGGGATTTCCTGATTTGTGTCACAAACCCGCTTTCTCGACCAGTGAAGCGCCTCGCTTGGCGTTTTTGCTGCTGTAGATATCTCCACTGTAGATGCTGTTGCTGCTTCCAATAGAGAGAGAGAGAAATTCTGTCAGCGAGAAATTCTCAAACTTGCTGCTTATGGGGCTCCTTTTATACTCTCCACTCAAAGAGGGTGAAGAGATGCCGTTCTCCTTATTAGGTTTCAGCCGTGCCTCGTTAGGTCCCTCCGTGCGATCTGCCATGTCCTCTTCGTCTCTTCACAACATGGGTGCTGAAGTGGTGCTGTCCATTCAGTGCCCCTCTGGCACTTGCGTTCAGAGCGTTGCTGCATGCGGTATGTTGGTCTAGTAAAACAAGAAAAACTCAAATGTAAGCGAGGAGCAAGGGGGGGGGAAAAACAGTTTTAAAAAGGGATGCTGTGTATAATGTAAATAAGAACCGCAAGAAATGATTTGCCCATATTTTCAAATATAAAATATCCGAATATTTTTTTGAAACTCATGAAATATAATATTTTTTCCCAAATCTGGGAATTAAGGAGACTAATTACAGAAGTTTGGCTACGGGAATGTTGTTTCATTTGTGCTTGATGGAAAAATGTCTCAAAAGGACATTGCGTTGATGTTACTGTAAAACCTGTGTAGGAAAGTCTGTAGGAACTGTAATTCCACACCTAGCCAGTAGGGAGATATCGGCAGTATTAGTCAGATTAGACCAACCTCTGTGACATCACAGTGTGATCGACACCTGAAAGCCAGAGTACCAGTAAGCTTCACGGCTCTTCTTCGCTTGGACTCAATGAACCAGAATGAACACATCAACTGCGCACAAGCAACCCAGCTGCAGCAAGCAGAAGACGACCTCGGATTCCTCAATGGATTCCAAGTCTTCACCAGCAGCACCCTTCAACTTCAACAACTGGCACACCCACTCACCCGAGACGTGAAAGGCATCAATGAACTCAATCTCTCATTAAAGTTTTGTGGAACAAACCCTCCGTGCCGTCACTCTCTAACAGGAGTCACCTGTCTTCAAGGGCTATTAGAACTCAACCGAAGCCGCACATGCACAAGCTTCTTTTCAACCTGCATATATCTTTCAGCATTGATCGAGCCTCTCCATATGTGTCATGCTGTCATCTGGCATTACTCTTTAATCCAGAAGGGTGAGGCCTCCATAGTTTCCAAAGGGTTTCTTTGATTGCTCTGACCACTGAACAGTTTTCCACTATGCCTCAGTCCATTCCAAAGGAGCTTTGGCCTAGATGTTACGGTGTTCTTAAGTCCATGCGTTGGTTTTCATGACTGAATAGCTGCACCAGCCGAAGATCACGGAACTCCAAAATGTATTTTTGCACTTGTGCAGGGAGATTTATACACAGCCTCAGAATCGTTTGTTGACATTATGTACTGTAGATTATAAGATATTCAAAGTTTCCTCAAGTTTATTTTTATGTAGACGCAAGTTTTCGCAACTTGGTGATCTTTCTCTCATCTTTACTTCTGAGAGCCGTTCTAAGATATTCTTGATATTCCCAGTCATGTTACTGCCCTGTTTCCAATGAACCTCATTTAAACACTTTTCTCCTCAAGTTCCAGATATGTTGGAAAAAATAGCAATATTTTAACGTGCTAACTTTCAAGGTTTGATGGTCTATTGTGAAATATGGTCTTTTTTTGTAATTGTAAAAGATTTCAAGCTGCACTTAATATATAAATAGTACTAATAAAGATTTATAGAAAAGTGAGAGAGAGAGAGAGAGAGAGAGAGAGAGAAATATAAAAACAGTGATGCGTGGTAGTAAATTATCACCTTACAGTAAGGTCGGTCTTATTTTTCAGTATTTTAAGAAACGTTTAAACGTACAGCACACACCCAGTTGCATTGTAGTGAAGAAAAAGTATAGAATAATATTTTAGCTATATTATATAACTATTATAGATTCATTCATTCATTCATTCATTCATTCATCTTCTACCGCTATATCCGATCTTCCCTCGGGTCACGGGGAGTCTGTGTCTATCTCAGGCATCTATGGGCATTAAGGCAGGATACACCCTGGATGGAATGCCAACCCATCGCAGGGCACACACACACACACACATTCACACACTAGGGACAATTTTCCAAGGTGCCAAACAACCTACCGTGCATGTTTTTGGACCGGGGGAGAAAACCAGAGAACCCGGAGAAAAACCCCCTGAGGCACGGGGAGAACATGCAAACTCCACACACACATGGCCGAGACGGGAATCAAACCCGGAACGTGCTAACCACTAAGCCTCCTATTATTATGGATTCAGTGGCTCGGATTTCTACATTTTATACACTAATGTTTCTAGAAATTAATCCCATCATGCCTTTTGATCTTCAGGAGATGGCCCTAAAAGATGATAAACCATTTAAATTTGATTGAACTCAGAGGTAAAGCAGGGGACAAAGGAAAACCATGGCTTCCCTGGTGCAAAGCAATTTCATCACTCATTATCTGTAGGCAGCTGAGGAATATTAATATTTATTCACTCTTTCCATCTGAAAGGACAGAGCAAAAAAAACGAGTAGGCCCTGGACAATGCCTGCGGGCAAATGTCTCGGATTTGAATGGCTAGTGTCCATCCGGAAATATTGAACCGCCTAATTGTCAGGCGCGCGTTAAAACTTGACTTGAGCTTATATTTCCCTCGTCCGCATTATGCGTGCTTTAAAGTTGATTTTCGGAGATGCAGAAAGTTTTAAACGGCACCCCAAGAAACATTCCTTATTATTCCTTACCTCACCCTTTTCATGCCCCAGTCCCATAATTCTACCTGCATTAATTGTGCACTTTGCATGCCTTCCTTTCTTCATGCTGGAATTGGTTTGATGTAAGATAGAGCTGACTTCACAGACGGATGAGCATGCAGCCTGCATTGCTTTAACTGGAGGAGATTCATATTTTATTTACCCCAGGTCTGAAACAGTGCTCCAGTTCTGCTCCAGTTCTGCCATTCCTTTCTTTCCCGTTCTGCCTCTCCCGCTCGCGCGTCATTAACGTGAATGCTAATGTCCTCTTAACATGCTACAGCTTTCAAGCCCAAGTTCCTGGCAGAAGAGATATGGTTGAGAACGCGCTAATGTCTGCACCCGCTGACTGAAGATGAAGATGATGTTGTTATTAAAATGAGATGTTATTTCCCCTTGCCTTCCCCTGCGGTTTCTGCAATCTCACAAATGGGGTCCTGTATGTTTGTGATATATTCATTTGTGCCGATTGTACGCTCACTTTGCGGCACGTATTCCATTTCGGTAAAACGCTTGAAAGGCTCACATTGGGTATGAAATGTAACCGTGGCGACATCTTTTCTGCACGTCTAGATATCCGAGGGATCCAAGACTTTCTAGACAAGTCGTCTCAGCAGGGAATGGACGTGTCCCTACAGAAGGTGGAGTCGAACATCAACATGATGATCACCGGTATGTTCCGGACCATGAGGATGGAAGAGTTGCACCGCTACAGGGACACGCTACGCCGAGCTGTTCTCTTTATGAGCCCTGCAAGTGCCAAAGCATTCATTACAGAGGTACACACACACACAAACACACACACACACACACACTTCAAGTTCAAGCATTAGAATTGGTGAACATTATTTCAGAATTATTTTCAAATGTTTTTATTTTATTCCGAATGGTATACAAAATAACAACACAAAAACATTTCTGCAAGAAACATCTTGTGGACGGAGAGGTCAGAGAACCAAGGCCAAAAGCATATCCAGAAAAAAAAAACACCCTTTACAAGCATGAATAACCGCATAGCAACATGTGGTGCTGGAGCACCTGTGTTGGTTCAACTCCTGAAAGCTGAGTGCAGTAATTTGACACTAAAACGTGTATAGAATCAGACTGGGGGAAAAAAAAAATAAAGCTTAGGTGATGTTTTTCTAAAGGTAAACTGTTCGATTTTGGTTAATCTGTGCCCAGCAAAGTGTAAGAGTATTCTTCTTCATATGACTGCACTGTCTGAACACCTCAATGAATATATTGTCTATGCAAAGAGTTGCAGTGATACATATATATGCATATATACATATATATGTGTGTGTATGCATATATGTATATAAGTATGGACATAGTATGGATATATATATATATAAGGGGGCACGGTGGCTTAGTGGTTAGCACTTTCGCCTCACACCACCACGGGTCCGGGTTCAATTCCCGTCTCGGCCATGTGTGTGTGGAGTTTGCATGTTCTCCCCCGTGCCTCAGGGTTTTTTTCTCTGGTTTCCCCCCCAGTTCTCTGGGTTCCCCCCGGTCCAAAAACATGCGCGGTAGGTTGATTGGCACCTTGGAAAATTGTCCCTTGTATGTGTGATGTGCGTGTGTGTGTCCTGTGATGGGTTGGTATTCCATCCAGGGTGTATCCTGCCTTAATGCCCACAGAAACTCCCCGTGACACGAGGGAAGATCGGATATAGATCGGATATCGGTAGAAGATGAATGAATATATATATATATATATATATATATATATTTGAATTATTTGACAAATAAGTATTTTGACCACATCATCCTTTTGATGCATGTTGTCCTACTCCAAACTGTATAGGCTTGAAAGCCTACTACCAATGAAGTATATCAGCTGATGTGCATCTGTGTAATAAGAAGGGGTGTGATCTAATGACATCAACACCCTATATCAGGTGTGCATAATTATTAGGCAACTTCCTTTCCTTTGGGTCAGAAGAGAGACTCCGAAAAGTCTAAAATTGTGAGATATCTTGCAGAGGGAAACAGCAGCCTTGAAATTGCCGAGCTTTTGTAGCGGGATCACAGAACAATCAAGCGTTTCATGGCAAATAGACAACTCAAGAAGCGTGGTTGAAAAAAGAAGGAACAAAGTAACTTCCCAAGAATCAAGCTTGAAGCTGCCGAGATGCCACTTGCCACCAGTGCTGCCATATTTCAGAGCTCCAACGGTTACTGGAGTGTCAAAAAGCACAAGGTGTGCAATACTCAGGGACATGGCCGAGGTAAAGACGGCTGAAAAGCGACCACCACTGAACAAGAGACACAAGATAAAACGTCAAGACTGGGCCAAAAAATATCTCAAGACTGTTTTTTCTATTTTTCTAAAGGTTTTATGGTCTGATGAAATGAGAGTGAGTCTTGATGGGCCCGTGGCTGGATCAGTAAAGGGCAGAAAGCTCCACTCCGACTCAGACGCCACCAAGGTGGATGAGAGGTACTCGTATGGGCTGGTATCATCAAAGATGAGCATGTGGGACCTGTTCGGGTTGAGGATGGTCAAACTCACCTCCAGTCCTACTCTCAGTTTCTGGAAGACGCCATCTTCAAGCATTGGTACAAGAAGAAGTCGGCATCTTTAAAAAAAACATGATTTTCATGTAGGACGATGCTCCATCACATGCCTCCAAATGCTCCACAACATGGCTGGCCAGTAAAGGTCTAAAGGATGAAAAAAATAATGACATGGCCCCCTTGTTCACCTGATCTGAACCCCATAGAGAACCTGAACCTGTGTCCCTCATGAAACATGAGATCTACAAGGAGGGATAATAGTACACCTCTCTGAACAGTGTGTGGGAGGCTGTGGTTGCTGCTGCACACAATGTTAATGATGAACAGAACAAGAAGCTGACAGAATCCATGGATGGGAGGCTTTTGAGTGTCTTTGTAACGAAAGGTGGCGATAATGGTCACTGATTTGTTTTAGTTTTGTTTTGAATGTCAGAAATGTGTATCGTTTATTTGTAAGTTTTGAGTTGTTATATTGGTTTGCCTGGCAAAAATAAATAAGTGAGATGGGTATATATTTGGTTTTTATTAATTTGCCTAATAATTCTGCACAGCAATAATTACCACAGATTTCCTCCTAAAAATTAAAAAAGCCCCACTCCAACTTCCACAAATATTCAGCTTCTATATTTGTTGTCTTTTGGGTTGATTGAGAATATAGTAGTTGTTCAATAATAAAATTAATCCTAAATCAATATAATATATATATATATATATATATATATATATATATATATATATATATATATAGATATATATATATATATATATATATAGATATATATTATATATTCAATATATACTCAATATATATAAATATATACAATATATATTCATTCATTCATTCATCTTCTACCGCTTTATCCGATCTTCACTCGGGTCACGGGGAGCCTGTGCCTATCTCAGGCGTCTATGGGCATTAAGGCAGGATACACCCTGGATGGAATGCCAACCCATCGCAGGGCACACACACACACACACACATTCATACACTAGGGACAATTTTCCAAGGTGCCAATCAACCTACCGTGCATGTTTTTGGATCGGGAGGAAACCGGAGAACCCGGAGAAAAACCTCCTTGAGGCACGGGGAGAACATGCAAACTCCACACACACATGACCGAGCTGGGAATCGAACCCGGATCCTGGCGGTGTGAGGCGAATGTGCTAACCACTAAACCACCGTGCCTCCTGTATATATTCAGGTACTGTATTTATATTTTTTAACTGTGTATATATATGTGTGTGTGTGTGTGTGTGTGTGTGTGTGTGTGTGTGTGTGTGTGTGTGTGTGTGTGTGTGTGTGTGTGTGTGCATTTTAATTCTCACTTTTACATTTGTTTTCCATTGTGTAACATAACAAAGAAGTGGGAAAAATTAAATTATTGAAATTAAAAATGAAATTATAATTGGAATATAACTGGATAAAGATTATTATAATTCAAGAATTCGGAACCTACAATTTAAATCTATTTTTAATCTCAACGACACAGTTTAATCTCGATTCCAAACACAGGAACGGGTGAAAAAAGTCCATTGTGAGAGAAGGGTTAACTAGGGTAAACCAGCAGGACTCTGTAATTGATGCGTCTTGGAGTTCAGGGTTTGATTTTGAGCACCACAGACTGGTTGCGAAAAGTTTCTCACTGTGTGGTTTCCTGCTGCGCTTCTTGTAAGTAGGTTATATTAAATACCACGGAATGAATGTTTGCCTGTGTGTGTGTGTGTGCTTGGTGCTTTGTGATGAACTGGCACGTTCAGTCTAGAGTTTCTGAAATATGGATCTGCATTCAGTGCAGCTCTGACCAAGATAAAAACGAATGAATGGCGCAGTTTTCATTCATTCGCGGAGGGTCGTAGATCATGTTCTTCTGACTAATCACCCTCGTCCTGTGATGTGCAGCAGGAGGCACTGAAGAATGGCTTGAAAATCATCTACTTATCATCGACAGTCACAGCCACCAGATTTTTTCTTTTTTTTTTTTTTTTTTGGGGGGGGGGGGGTGGGTGGGCGGGTACATTCATCCTTCCTGTTCTGTTACAGAAACTAGTAGAACCTGTGCCAAAGACATATTGATGTATTCTGGTTGGTGTTCATCCCAGAATTTTATTCAGATAAATTGTTTTTTTTTGTTATCATTTTTGTCTAGAATAGCCATGAAAATCTATCTGCTTGCCGATTGGCTGTCTGGATACTGGTGCTTCTGCAGATATTGTTTCCCCTCCTTTGCATACCAACGGTATATGTGCTTTCCTGGGACTCCCACGGACCCCACAAATATGGAAATATTTGTGTTAGCTGACATACTGTTTGTTAGTCAATGCAGCAAATGTAGGTGAATCTGCCCAGACATAACCTACCTACCTACACTATTCCTTGATAGCTGATGTGATGAGCTACAGTTCGAAAGGCAGAGCCACGGTTTCACCAAGCCGTCACCCTTGGGTCTTTGAGCAAGGGCCTTAACCCACTGTGCTCCAGGGGTGCCGTATAATGGCTGACCCTGCGCCCTGAGCCCAGCTTTCCAACAAGCTGGGGTATGTGAAGTAAGAATTTCACTTTGCTGTAATGTGTATATATGACAAATAAACGCTATTCTATTCATTTTTAAAGTTAACCGAATTAAGTTCTGGTAAATAGGTTTACCAATGGCAGTAATGTTTGCGGCGTAGCATACGCATTGTCTCATTGCTTGAATTAGATTAAAATAACCACAACAGCAATGGGGCGGGAGTAGCTCAGTGGTTTAAGACTGCCACCCTTGGGTCCTTGAGCAAGGCCTTTAACCCTCTGTGCTCCGGGGGTGCCGTATCATGGCTGACCAGGCATTCCAAAACAAGCTGGGGTATGCAAAGAAAGTATTTCCCTCGTGGGATCAATAAAGTATGTACGATAATCATAACGAGAGTGTGTGGAAATAAAGAAAATCTTTCCATTCGCTTTTTTTTTTTTTATTAGGCACCGAAATAAGAAATACTTGCTACTGTCATTCATCATTACAGCCATCACATCAGCAATGAAAAGTAATCAAAATCCATTCAAGCCGCCCCACAGTAGAGCAGAAAACAGCCAAAGATGGATCCGACTCCCACTGTTCGCAGTAATGACTGTGGCCTCAGGTGTCTCTGAAATGAATGAGAGGGTGGGCTTTAGGAATCTCATGTGTCAGACCTGCATTCTTCCATATGTTGGTAAAAGGTTAAAACAAGCATCTGCTGCCCCCCCCCCCCTAATTGCTTTAGTGTGTAGAGAAAGAATGCCCCATGATGATGCATTGTGTCTTTTTGCAAACCCTTTGTTGCTCTAAGCGTTCCGTCCCTGCACTCTAAGGGTTTATGAGGAATCCGTGTTGTTCTGTTTATAAACAATGCATTACGCACAAAAAGCATGATGGATGGCAGAGTGACATTTGCTGCCTTGTTGTTGCCCCTTGACTGCGCACAGTGGATATAGTCAGGGCTCCGTTGCCACAGCGGGGAAAGCTATTAAACATCTGTTAGCTAAGTGAGCTAGCGTGTTTTCGCTTCTCAGCCTGTGTGAATTCAGATTTAGGCCCTTTTAGTCTAAATAGGCATATTCACATAAATCCTGGTTTCCTTTGCCAGTTTTGCCTTATTTAAGCACTGTCTGTTTAGTGATGTTGATTTTATAGGTAATGAGGGACATTTCCATTAAAGCTCCTGTCAGGACCGGTTGGACTCTTTCCAAAGCTGGCCAAGAATATGCTGGGATTTAGTAATGTACCCTGTGGGAAAGGTTTATGATCAGTGTTTGTTGTTTGTTCATATTTGGGATTTGAGTATTATCCGATGCCAAAATATGATTATTATCCACAAATCCATCTGTGTTTGGCAGTGTAGCCCAGTGCTTGAAGGGGGGGGGGTTTGCTGGGGTGACAGGTGAAAGTTCTTCCTAGGGTTTTCGTCGTTGGTTTGAGCCTGTCATGTCGCAATGAGCTTGGGGTCATTAGGTCGTCATTTGGATTCAAGCTCTCCACGCATTGGCGTGCATTATTTATGTGATTGTACTCACCACGCATACTCCGACTTATACTTTAATCTGGTACGGCAAGAAGGCACGGGGCTTTCCCCGGGGTTACATGTGCCCCCTCCCCGGCAGCATGCCGTGCCCCCCAGGGCGCGCCCCACTATTCGAGAAATGCTGGTATAACCTGTGCAATATGATAGAAGGTATTTTCAGGCATCGTTTTCACCTTTTTCATCCGAATCTGCTGAAAATCAACTTTTCTTTTGCAGACTACCATTTTTTTTTAACTATTCAATGTTGTTTTATGACAATATTGCATTTTTGATTGTTTGTTTGTTTGTTCTTGTAAAGCTTATTGTGAAATATAATTCCATATTTACTCCAAAACTCAATGTGCACCTGTGTAATTATAGGTTTTGCTTAAAAAAAATATTCCTGGCACAGTGTAAGATGATCTCTTTGCTTCAAAATCAAAATCCTCCTTTGGAAAGACTAAAAAGACTTCCCCATTCAGCATGGAGCTTTGACACTAGTTCTACATGAGCAACAGTTCCTGGAATGTGGCCAACGGTGATAGCGAGACGCTTTACCTCTTCTTTTTTTTTTCGTTTTCAATAGTTTAGCATGTCACACGATCTCATGCACATATGTGCAATTACGATATCACACATTATGTGAGGTTTATGACCCAATGGTCAAGAAGGTCAGACACTCGGTAGAGAAGCAGGAGACATGATGGACGTTGGAGGAAGAGGCGCTGTCAGTCATGGATGTGGTGTGACAGTAAAGATGGTTGACCTGGGTCTAAAAGCCATCACTCCGTTTGAAGTATCCATGTCTAGAGAGGCAAGGACACTTGCCCACTCGTCTCCACTGACCAGCTGATAGACGTCTGGAGTACAGAAATAATACACCACATGGTAGATTATTAAAGCCGAATGCCAATTCATATGGACTGTCTGCAAAAGAGCCAGACCCCTCAATCTAAACTCCCGCATTATAATGAGAGCACTAGTTATATTGAAATAAAGACCAATACAGAAAATGTTCAGAGATTATTTTCCCCATTGCCATCAGGCCAAAAATGCAGTCCCAAGTATTTAATGTGGCCATTCATGTTTCACATCTAAGTTAAATTATCTTTACAATGTATTTGTCCCTAAAAAGCATAAATCTTTATATCTGTCTATACAGGAGATACATCACTCTGGTACCTGGATATTTATAATGAGTTATTTGCATTATATATACACAAGTCTCCTTTCACTGCAATGCAAACACCATATCTAGCAGAAGCATCAATATAAAACACACAAAATTATCTCCTCTTTTATCATGCATTCTTTGCATTATCTCTGTTTTTCTGAAGATTTTACAAGAAATAATAAACAAACATTTAAATAGTTAATGAAAAAGCTTAACGATTGTTTTGACCTGTTTTGGATTAGCTGTTTTGTAAATGTCAAATATTTGGTCTGTGACCAAATCAAGTTAATCTCCTCTGTCATCTATTGTGGATTGAAAAAAACAAAACAAATTGCTCTGTGCAAATTATGCAATTTGCTCTGACCAGTGTGCTCTCTGACCGTCTAATCCACATGTCTCAAACACAAGGCCCACGGGACGAATGTGACCCGACATCTCGTTTTAAGAGGCCCACAAGAGCTTAAAAGGAGTCTGCTTGTCTTTAAATAAGGCTATGCTGCTTTAAAGCGTGTTTATTGACAATAAACTGCATCTCCCACAATGCACGCGACTGTGCAACCCGTGAAGTTTCGGCATCCCACCACTAGAATGCCAAAATGTCCAGAAAGCGAAAAATTGATGCAGATGGACGGCACTGGACGGCCAAGAATAATGGGAAAGTGAAGACATGTTTGTGCTTAAGGGAGTAAAATCTGTATGTCTTTTATGTTATGAGTTGAGTGTTATAGTTACAACTGACCCTTCAAGAGCAACTATAATGCTGATGTGGCCCACGGTGAAAATACGTTTGACACTCCTGATCTAATCAAAGGACATGAAAATGCTGACATGTTTAGATGCCCTCTAGAGCGTCTCATAGTGGCCAAATAGTAATCCGAGTTTTTTTTTTAAGAAGTTAAAAAGTCCGATAAACCTTTCACCTGACCGGATAGAAATTACAAATAAACAACTTTGAATAATTGAATACAAGGGGGCACGGTGGCTTAGTGGTTAGCACGTTCGCCTCACACCGCCAGGATCCGGGTTCAATTCCCGTCTCGGCCATGTGTGTGTGGAGTTTGCATGTTCTCCCCGTGCCTCAGGGGGTTTTTCTCCGGGTTCTCCGGTTTCCTCCCGGTCCAAAAACATGCACGGTAGGTTGATTGGCACCTTGGAAAATTGTCCCTAGTGTATGAATATGTGTGTGAATGTGAGTGTGTGTGTGCCCTGCGATGGGTTGGCATTCCGTCCAGGGTGTATCCTGCCTTAATGCCCATAGACGCCTGAGATAGGCACAGGATCCCTGTGACCCGAGAAGATCGGATATAGCGTTAGAAGATGAATGAATGAATAATTGAATACATATTTATGAACAAAAATATATGAATGTACAGTACTGTGCAAAGGTTTTAGGCAGGGTATTAAAAAGTAAACAGAGAATGCTTTTTCAGAAATATAAATAATTTTTGACAATTTGCTAAATATTTGAAAAAAATTTGAAAAAAATCTAAATCAAATCAATATTTGGTGTTATTACCTTTTGAAGAACTAGAAGTTATAGAAGTGATAAGCCCCACCCCACCCCCACCGAGCCCTGATCTCAACATCATCGGAGTGTGTGTGGGATTTACATGAAGAGACAGAAGGATGTGAGAACGTCTACCATCCACCAGAAGATCTGTGTTTACTTCTCCAAGATGGAACAACCTATCAGCCGAGTTCCTTCATAAAAACTGTGTGCGAGTGTACAAAGAAGGCAAATTGATATGATTTAGATTTCTCTCTTGTTCATTCACACATTCCTTGATTGATGAAAGTAAATAATTAACACTTTTTGAAAGCATTCTTTGTTTACAGCATTTTTTGCCTAAAACCTTTGCACAGTACAATATATATATATATATATATATATATATATATATATATATATATATATATATATATATAGAGAGAGAGAGAGAGAGAGAGAGAGAGAGAGAGAGAGACCCACATACAAGGTTAATAACCAAACATTGACATAAGGCACTACAGTTGTTCTGCATTTTAGTATAAAAACAAGTTTCTCTCTGTCTCTTCAGTAAGGGAGAGTTTGTTGTTGTTGTTGTTGTTGTTGTTGTAGTGATGGTCTGTGTATGATTCAGCTCTCGCACCACTTCACACTGCCTAGTCACTGCACAGCTCAAGGTTACCAGGCTGAAAGATAAACCTGTCTGTACACATATGGATGCACTGCAGGGAACGAGAGAGAGTCGTGTCCTGGCAGTCATCACTAACCACCATTCAGTCTTAGATTATAAGAAGCTGACAAACACAAACTTCACGACCACTGAGTAAAAGAAATTTGAACTGCAAAAGCCAGTGTGACCCAAGCACCACAAATGTCCGAATAAATACCCTTGATAATGATAAATATAAGAAATGTGATAATAAACCATCTTCTGCCGCTTTATCCGATCTTCCCTCGGGTCACGGGGAGCCTGTGCCTATCTCAGGCGTCTATGGGCATTGATGCAGGATACACCCTGGATGGAATGCCCAACCTATCGCAGGGCACACACACACATTCGTACACTAGGAACAATTTTCCAAGGTGCCAATCAACCTAACCGTGCATGTTTTTGGACCGGGGGAGGAAAAACCGGAGAACCCGGAGAAAAACCCCCTGAGGCACGGGGAGAACATGCACAAACTCCACACACACATGGCCGAGACGGGAATCGAACCCGGACCCTGGCGGTGTGAGGCGAACATGCGAACCACTAAGCCCCTCCATAATAAACCAGATTTCTAATACATTTGCATGGACATTGTTTTCACAGGATTTGCAATACGGTCTGTATTTGCAATGCTAACTCGAGCAGACAGTAAGGTTGTCAGCTTCACATTATCCTCTGACTGATGTGAAATAAACTTTTTCGCTGTTTCACCACATTCCCTTCACCCGAGCAAGCAGCAGAACCAACTTTTAAATGCATTATTTAAAATGGATAGTAGGAGATGATGGCTCCTTTGCATCACAGTGAGCATTGTTCCTTTAGCTCCGAACCTTTTGTAGCTGTTTAATGGTGCCACTGTTGGGAGAATCCCAGAGCTCTTGCTTGAGTGAGCAGATTATGTTGCATAAAGCTCTGCCTTTTTCCAAAGACGATTCTAAAATTAGTACTTTTTTTTTTTTTTTTAATAACAATTTAACTCATCTGTCCTCTCTTTAATCACCTTACCCTGAACAGGTCTTTCGTCTGTATTTTGAATCTTTTTTTTTTTTTTAAAGGCATGTAATATGCATGTGTAAGAGGAAATACACCAGCCCCAGTGCATAAATTTGATTTATTAAGCTTTAATCATAGTCATAAAGCATGACAGTGATTAAACTCAATTCGAAATGTTTTACTTCACCTTGTAATTCTCAGGTGTGCTTAACATTATTAACATTATTTACTGCATTGATTAAAATAAGCAGACCATGAACTTCAGCATTAATTATCCAGCTAACGTTAAGGAATGAAGTTATATACTGTATTAGTTGCACTGATTATTCATCATCAAAAGTATGTCATACACTGACAAATGCACCGACTAGGTATAATATTGTGATATTATAACATGATATGAATAATGTTGATTAATAATAATAATAATAATATCCTTTATTGGTCACATTACAGCACAGTGAAATTCTTTTCTTCACATATCCCAGCTTGATGTTGGTAGTTTGGAGTCAGAGCGCAGGGTCAGAGCCATGAAACGGCACCCTTGGAACACAGAGGGTTAAGGGTCTTGCTCAAGGACCCAAGGGCGGCAGCTTGGCCATACCGGGGCTCGAACCCGGATCTTCCGATCAGCAGCCCAGCGCCTTAGACCACTGAGATACCCCCTCCCTTATAAATGATTATTAATACATCAATGCACCTGTTAGTGGGTGGGATATATTAGGCAGAAAGTGAACATTTCCTTAAACTTGAGGTGTTCTAAGCAGGAAAAATAGGCACGTTTAAGGATTCGTGTGATTTTGACAAGAGATACAACTGGGTCTCTAAACTGCAGATCTTATATGGTGTTCCCAGTATGCACTATCTAGCAAAAGTGGTCAGAGGAAGGAACAATGGTGAGGGCTTTGTCGAACGGGTCATGAGTAGCCAAAAGCTCATAGATGCATGTGAGGAGCGACAAAGGCTGACAAATAAATAAATTATTGAATAAATGTAACTGTAAATGAAAATTTCAAAGCGTGACTATAGTGACCAAAGTTATCACGGTTATCAATGTTATCACGTTTGTGTTCAATGTTAAATGTTAAAACAAAATGAACTGATACACACACTGAAAACATTTGAATACATTTTATAAGTTTAATAAGCCCTAAAAGGTAAAAAAAAATGCACACATAAAAACAACAAAATTAAAGCAATGTCCATGTAACAACAATACCATCGTATGTAAACAAATCAAATGAACAGCAATGATTGTATGTCTGTTCTTTCCTTCATAAAAAAAAGAAAAGTGCAGCTAACCAAGTGGTTCTCAAACAGTACCACAGGAAATATGTTTTTTTTGTTTGTTTGTTTTTTTTGCCGTACTAGAATTATTACTAGTATATGATGAATAAATATGAAGAGGTGCATGTAGGGATTGGATTCACTGTGACTACAATGGGAGACGTGGAAAGATCAACGTCTAGGGACAGTGGTGGTCCAGTGGTTAAGGTGCTGGGTTTGAAATTGGCGCTTCGAGCCCCAATACCACTAAGCTGCCACTGTTGAGCCTTTCAACAAGATCGTTAACCCTGTTTGCTCCATAGGCGCCGTATAAAAGCTTGGCTCTGACACCAGTTTCCTGGGATATGCGTAAATTTTTGGAGGGGTGTAGCTCAGTGGTCTAAGGCGCTGGGCTGCTGATCGGAAGATCCAGGTTCGAGCCCCGGTATCACCAAGCTGCCGCCCTTAGGTCCTTGAGCAAGACCCTTAACCCTCTGTGCTCCAGGGGTGCCGTATCATGGCTGAACCTGCGCTCTGACCCCAACTACCAAACAACAAGCTGGGATATGCGAAGAAAAGAATTTCACAGTGCTGTAATGTATATGTGACCAATAAAAATAATAATAAATAATATATAAAAATAATAAATAATAAATAAAAGCTCATCTTAAAATCGGCTAAACAACCCACCCCACCCCCATTTTCTTATGTCAAGCTTTATGTTAATTACAAATAAGATAATCAATCTCTTATCAATATGTTTTCTCTAAATATATGCCCACGTTAGTTTTGGTATTGAGTACCTTGCAGTCGCTATATAACAGAGGTTGGTGATTACGATAATTAAACACGCGGTTAATGATAATTCAATTTGAAATGATAATACAAACCCAGAGGTCATCGTGGTTTATCAATAAACCGGTAATCATTTCATCCCTTCTCTGTAGGTATTCGGAATACTTTGGAATTCCTTTAGAACACTTCAGATGTTGAATTCGTTAATAAGTTCATTCATTCATTCATTCATGCTCTACCACTTTATCCGATCTTCCCTCGGGTCACGGGGAGCCTGTGCCTATCTCAGGCGTCTATGAGCATTAAGGCAGGATACACCCTGGATGGAATGCCAACCCATCGCAGGACACACACACACACACACACACACACACACACACACACATTCACACACACATTCACACTAGGGACAATTTTCCAAAGTACCAATCAACCTACCGTGCATGTTTTTGGACTGAGGAGGAAACCGGAGAACCCGGAGAAAACCCCCCTGAGGCACGGCGAGAACATGCAAACTCCACACACACATGTCCGAGACGGGAATCGAACCCGGACCGTGGCTGTGTGAGGCGAACGTGCTAACTAAGCCACCGTAGCCCCTGTTTCAATTACAAGTTCTGACCTTAAATTTCAAACTGGCAGCTGTGCTAACATACTATGGCTGAATAACAAATCTGACT